>JAJPUD010000161.1:396193-460732 GCA_023553655.1 Myrmecobius fasciatus | reverse complement strand
AAGGAAGGAAGGAAGGAAGGAAGGAAGGAAGGAAGGAAGGAAGGAAGGAAGGAAGGAAGGAAGGAAGGAAGGAAGGAAGGAGAGAAGAGGAGGGAAGGGAAGAGGAGGGGAAGGAAGGGGAGGGAAGGGAAGGGGAGGGGAGGAAGAAAGAAGGGAGTCTCCTCTGTTTTTTGCCTTTCTTTGGATCTTCATCCATTAGTACTAGCAGATAGTAAGTGCTTAATAAATAAATGCTGGTTGACTTACTAGCCAACTGACTACTATGGCTGTCATCTTTATGACTTGTCACCTAATGCTTAATTCAGCACCAATTTATCTGTAGCACCAACAAAATAAAAAGATGATATTCTGTCCTCTAAGTGGTGTGTGTGTGTGTGGGGTTCCACTCTAGTTTTATTTTTCCCCATTTTTTTCTATTTTGGTCATTTGAAATAAATTTATTTCATCTGCTGACTAAAATAAGAAACTGAGAACAAATATACCAACTCATCTACCTTTCAACAAGCTCCAGAGAAACCACAGAAAATTGGGTTTCTTGTTCTTTCCATTGTCATAGCATGACTCTTTCTTTCCATGCTTCCTGTCTTCTAATAGTGAGATGTCTTTTTCTATCATATTTGATTTCTTTTTCTCTCATCTTGCTATTTTTTTCATCCAAGTCACAGCTTTTGGCAGCAAAAATGCTTCTATTTATATTGATTTGTCCTTCCTCCATCAGTTACTCTTTCATTCATAATTATTATGGCATCCCCCATGCCTGGAATGTATTCCATTCTCAGCACTGATTCAGTTCATGAGATCCCAACAGCCCTTGGCAAACCCAGCAGGAAGAACCACTTCTTTCTGACTATTTAGCTCTTCATGACATGAAGTTCAATGAAATGGAGCAAGGACAACCAAGACCTAGATCAGCTTGATCCAGTTTCCCCCACAAGGCAAAGTCTCAGGAAAGAACATAAGGTCTGATCCAGATCAACCTAATAGACACTCTCTTGCTAGGAATGCTACTGACATTCTGACATTACTAAGGTCATTCAGTGAGATAACATTAGTAATTTCTGTCCTTATATTAACAATTTTCTGTCATTATGTTTGGGATGTTGGAAGAAGCAAAGATTGAACCTTGTTATGCTTTCTAAAAGAGTGAGAAATAATAGAAGAAAATAGAAACAGTGATTAGTGCAATCGGCAGTACTTCAGTATCAATGTCAACCTAATCTAGTTTAATCTAGTTTAGGATAGATTTGACCTAGTTTAACCTAATAGCCATCATTTGTAGAATGCTACAAGGTTTGAACCTGGTTTCCCTCTATTAACTTATTTATTCTTCGCATCATTCATATGAGGTTAGTGCTCTCATTATCCCCATTTTATAGATTAGGAAACTGAGACTGAGAGAAATCAAATTATTTGTCCAATGTGTCCACTCCTTCAAAAATATACCAATTTTCCTTTTTTTCATCGTTATTGTTGCCTTGGCATATCCCTATCACTAACATTGCATACAATTTGACCTTTCTTCCATAGAATGTTTAAAAGGACAAGGAATTTGAAATCCAAGATGTGGTAGTTTTGTGATCTTGATCTCCTTGGGGCTTATTTTGTACTGTTGTAAAAGGCAAATAATGAAACTTGCTTTACCTGCATTTTATTGATTTCAAGTTATGTGATATGGATAAATAGTTTTCCAAACCATGACGTCCCTGAAAATGAAATTTCCTTATTATTCAGAATCCCTGGTGACTTAGTGCCTCTTCTTTGAATTTTAAAACCTTAAATCCATGCTAGGGATATACTTTTGTGAAGCAAGAAAGCATGCCTTTCATCTTTGGAGAATGGAGACTTGTTCTTAGCACATTACACAAAAAAGTGAGAGGGAGAGGTATAGAATGCTTGTGATCCTGGCAATTAGCAACAGTTTTTTATTGCTAGCAAGAATAACTGTGGAAGAGAGGCAACTAGCATGCCAGGATAGATAGAAACTTACTGAGTTTTGAGATGAAAAAGCATTTATTACAAAAAAGATGGCATAAAATATTTACTATGTCTTAGTCAACATTCAGCAATTCTCAGACTTAATTTAGTACATTCTTCCATTGAACCAAACAAGTCATATTAATTTACCCAAGGTCAATTCATCCTTGAAAAACCAAAGGTACTTGTAACCCTCTCTTGGAATTACTTAAAATGAATGTCTCCTGCACTATTTTCTCACTCCCATTGGTCTAATTCAAGTCTTCATTATCTCTTTGTACTTTTGCAACAGATAACTAACTATTCCCTTCTACAAATGAACCAGATGCATACATTTTGTATCTCCCAGAAGAGATAACATAATGTGTGCTAAATGAATAAACTTAGCATACTGAAGATCCATTGGGAGACATAATTTGACACTTAATGGATCCATAAACTTGTTGACATGGGTAACTTCTGATCAAAGTAATATAACAGATAGAATATTGACCTAAGAATCAGAAAGGCTTGGATTCAAATGTTATGACTGACATTTACTAGCTGTGTGATTATGAGTATATACATCCTCCAATCACTCATCAAAGTAATTTTCCTAAATCATGTGTAATAGAGATAGAAAAGAAATAGGAAGCCAGTGTGAAATAAGATTAGAAGAGATTTGTCATTCAACTATATTTTATTTTTATTTTATTTATTTTATTTTTGCTGAGGCAATTGGGGTTAAGTGACTTGCCCAGGGTCACACAGCTAGGGAATGTTAAGTGTCTGAGACCACATTTGAACTCAGGTCTTCCTGACTTTAGGGCTGGTGCTCTATCCACTGCGCCACCTAGCTGCCCCATTCAACAATATTTTAACCTGTCACCACAGAGGTGTGTGTGTGTGTGTGTGTGTGTATATGTGTAAATGTGCATATATATATACATATATATTCACATATCAGATGAATCAAAAAAGCAGGTATTGCAAACATGTTATTAGAAAAAGAAATCTACCATGTCTGAGGGACCCCAAATCTATCTATCTATCTATCTATCTATTTAATTATGCCTTTAGGTGATCAGAAAACTGCCAAGGAAGTCAAAGCACATTTAAATTCCAGATTCATCTTTACTTCATTTTAGAAAAAATGAATCCGTATTAATGTGAAATGGGGAAGTTTGGTTCTATCATATACATAAAGAGATAGCACAAAATGATAAAAGAGCACTTAACTAAGACTCAGAAAATGTAGCTTCTGGTGGAGTTTTACTCACTGAGCAACTTTTAAAAAAACCTTTTTCAGGGGTAGTTAGGTGGCATAGTGAATAGAGTATCAGTCTTGAAGTCAGGAAGACCTGAGTTCAAATCTGACCTCAGACACTTAACATTCCCTAGCTGTGTGACCCTGGGCAAGTCACTTAACCCCAACCGCCTCAGCAAAAAAAATAAAAATAAAAAAACTTTTTCAATCTCAACAAGCAAACATCTATGTGCTTACAAGATATGAGTAGAGTTAGATGGAAGATAATCTCAAAGATGTCACCAGCAACAAGGGCAGAGTAAGGCAAGACTGTAAAAGATCTCCAGGTAGGATTTGAACTCAGTCTTAAAGTAATTCAGGAGAACTAGCAAGCAGAGGAACAGATAAAGTCATGAGAATATAAGTTATTTCCCAATTAATAAATGGTCAAAGGATATGAATAGGAAGTTCTCAGATGAATAAATTAAAGTTATCTATAGCCATAGGCAAAAATGCTCTAAATCACTATCTATTAGAGCAATTCAAATTAAAACAACTCTAAGGTACCACCTTACACCTATCAGATGGGTTAATATAAAAGAAAAATAAAATTATAAATATTGGAGAAGACATGGAAAAATTAAGACATTAATACATTGTCAGTGGAATCAAACAATATATAGCCTTTGATCCAGCAATACCATTACTAGGACTGAATCCCAAAAAAATCATAAAAATTGAAAAAGTACCTACATGTACAAAAATATTTATAGCAGCTCTCTCTGTGGTGTCAAAGAATTGTAAATTGGTGGGATTCTCATCAAATGAGGTATGGCTGAACACATTGTGGTGTATGAATATCATGGCATAGATGAGAGGATGGCTTTCAGAAAAACCTGGAAAGTTTTATATGAACTGATGCTGGATAAAGTGAGAAGATTCAAGAGAACATTATCAACACAACAGCAATATAATGTGATGATCAACTATGATTGATTTAGCTCTTCTGAGCAATATAATGAGTCAAGACAATTCCAAAGGACTTGTGATGGAAAATGCCATCCATATCCAAAAAAAGATTTATAGAGTCTAAATGTAGATTGAAGCATACTATTTTCATCTGTTTATTTCTTTGTTTTGTGGCTTTTCTCTTTGGTTCTGTTTCTTCTTTCACAATATAACTGATGTGGATATGTAAAAAAAAAAAACAAAAGAAAATGAGGGATATACACAGAAACTATCTAGAAGTATTCTTGTATAACAGACAGAATGGCAATAAAGTCAATGCAGTAGCATGAGGTTAGAACACACTCATTGCTTAACAATTAGCATCTTATTCTTGTGGTATATGTTGCCAAATGAAATAATTATTTCCTATCTGTGGGCTTGTGACAGAGAGTTATGGAAGCACTAATTCTTGGAAGGTTTTGAAAATTGAAATATCAACATGAAGCATCTTTTTCCAATTTGTTTAGATTAAAACTCAGAGGAAATGTTGGTCATTGTGAGGGAATTGTCCCCTTCCTCTACCTTCCTCCATCTTCTATCTACCCACACACAATACTTTTTTTTAAAAATGTGAGTATTTAGTCACTAATTATAAGGAAGTAACCTAGACAAAGCATTGCTTAATTTTTCCATTCATTAAGATGTCACAAGTAGAAGAATCCACTCATTGTCAAAGATTTATCATTTCTGTGGAGCTTCTAGGGACAATGAGAGGAACCATAGAGTTGTAATCAGCTCTGAGACATTGCCTATGCACTATTTTTAAGCAGTCTAGGGATGAAGAATTTACTACTTCATAGAGCAGCCTATTCTATTTCTGGATAGCTGAAATCTTGGTAATTTTTTTCTTATACCAAGTTAAATTCATCCACCCACTGGCTCTAGTTTTGTCCTGTGATGCCATGTCAAATAAATGTAATCTGTCTTCTACAGGGAAATATTTTAAATATATAAAAATTGCTATTATGCCCCCTTATATATTTATATATTTAGAGGTGGAAGGGACCTCAGCTGTCAATTTAGTTGAGCCCTATCATGAGGAAACTGAGACTTCAGAGTACTTGAGTGTCTTATCTAAAGTAGTAAGTAGTGGAGCCAAGTCTAGGCTCTTTAGCATTCAAATCCAGTGCTCTTTGTCATTGTACCATTCTTCTTCCAATTACACCAACTCCATTTCCTTCCCACCAAAACACACACACACACACACACACACACACACACACACACACACACATACACACACATATACACATGTGCACACATATATAATATATACATTTGCATATATATTCATACATACATATTGTTGTCAAACTCTGAGCTAAAAATTCTAATACCTTTTTTGACTTTTGCTCCCATAATACAATTTTCAATTACTTCTTTTCTTATGTTACTCCCCAGCACACACAGATTTATTCAGGATTTTTTTTAATTATGATTTTGATCATCTGCAAAAAAAAAAACAAACATTTAAACATAATTTTAAAAAAGCGAGAAATATAAAATCCATGGATTTTCATATTATTGAGTTCTTTTTTTTCCTTAAGCAAAAATGTGTGCATGTACTCTATCACAATCCCTTCAATGAATGTCATTTTCCTCTTTTGTCATATTTGCTAATCTGATGTGAGAATGGAATCTCAGGTATTTTAGTTTATATATCATTTAGTGATTCAGAGCATCTGTTCATATGGTTGTTAATGATCGGTATTTCTTCATTTGAAAGCTACCATGTCCATTTATCTATTGGGAAATTGTTCTTTTGTGAGTTTTATCAATATTTTATATATTATATATGACTATTTTGGACAAATTTAGCATGGTGGGTTTTTTTTTTCAATTAGTTACTTTCCTTATAATTTTAACTATTTAACTAATACTTTAAATTTTACATATTAGGACTTGTTATTTTTTATGTTGTTTAGGTAAGAATTAATCCCTTATCATCAGTTTGAAAGATATTTGCTTACTTTCTATTCTCGTATAATTGACAAAATAATTTGCTACAATTTCTTTTATTTTCTCTTTATGTGTTGTAATTTCTATTTTTTGATTTGAGTTTTTCCTTTATTTTTTAAAGTTATATTTTATTTTATTTTATTGACAAAAATCTATTTTCTCTTCCTCCTATCTCATTCTTCCCACCTCCATGGAAAAATAAAAGAAAATAAAGGCTTTGTCACAAATTTTCATAGTCATATCCCTACACTGGACATGTCCAAAAATGTATGCCTCAATCTGAACTCTGAATCAATCACCAAAAGTGGACATCATGCTTGAGCACTGGTGCTCTAGAATTGTAATTGACCATGATGTTGATCAGAATTAAATCTTTCTAAATATTTTAACAATATTGTTGCTATTATATAAATTGTCTCCTGGTTCTGTTCATTTCACTCTTCATTAGTTCATAACAAATCTTTGTAGAATTCTCTGAAACTGCACTCCTCCCCCCTAAATTTCTTCATTTTTTTTCTACTTGTTAAGATCTTTAACTTTCAATTCTTGGACAATACAGAAAGAATGTACACACACACACACACACACACACACACACACACACACACATGCACATACACACACATACATCTGTCCTTTTCCTCTTTATTTGTTCTCCTTGGATATAGATTTAGTACTGTTAATGTTGTGTAAAATAATATGCACAGATGAATAAATTTTGAAGCATACTTCTAAATTGCTTTCCAAAATGTCTGAACCTTTTCATGGTTCAACCAACAGTATATTTTTGTATGTATTTTTCCATAAGTGTTCAAGGAATTATTATTTTCCTTTTATTTTTAATGGTTTACTTTATGATCTAATAGATATGAAAAAACCTCAATTACTTATCTCTATTAGTGATTTGGAAAACTTTAAAAATATATGGCTAATAATAGTTTATATTTTCTTTCCCAAAACTGCTCACTCACATTTCTTTGACATTTTGTCAATTGGAAAATGATTTTTATTTCTATAAATTTAAATCTGTCCTTTACATATGGGGTAAATGAAACTTTCATAAGAGGAAATTTATTGCAAATATCTTTTCTCCAGTTATGTTTCCCTTCTGTTTCTTGAACTATATTGATTTGATTTACACAAAAAAATTCTAATTTTACATAATCAAAATGATCTATTTTGTCTTCATGATATTCTTGATACTTTGGTCATGGACTCTTCCCTTGTCTATAGATTTGAAAAATATTTTATCATTGTTCATTTTATTTGTTTATGATGTCACTATTTAAGCAATGTACTCATTTGGACCTTACTTTACAAGATTATGTGAGATGCTGGTCTATATATCATTTATGTCACTTTGCTTTTTTTTTAGTTTTTCAAGCAATTTTCATTATATACTGAGTTTATCAAACACTAGGCTACTGCAGACATTTGCTTCAGTTTATTAGGTACCTAATTTGTTCCTTGGATTAACCTTTATATATCTGAAGCAGTATCAAATCATTTAAATAATAATAAATAATTATTTTGCTTTGTAGTATGAGATATCATTCTGTTAGCTCCCCCTTACCACTTTTTTTTGTTTTCCTTGAGATTTTTAACCATTTTTTCATATAAATGAATTCTATTGTTTTTTCCAGTTCTAAGAAGTAATCCATTAGTAGTTTGATTGACATGATACTAAATAAAAATTTAATAGTGTCATTTCTGCTATGCTCACTCAACATATTCATGAGCAATTAGTATTTCTCCATTTATGGATGTACTATTATTTATATAAAGAGTGCTTTATAAATGAATCCATATTATTCCTACATATATCTTGGAAATCAGACTCTCAAATATTTTATATATCCTGTAGTTTTGCTTTTGTTTTTGTTTTCCAAATGGAATCTGTCTTTTTGGTAACATATTGAAATGTTGATGATTTGTGTGGATGTATTTTATGTCTTGCAGTTTTACTGAAGTTATTATTTTAGTTAATCTTGGCTAATTCTCAAGGGTTCTCTAAGTAAATCATTATGTGGGGGGAGGAGGAAAGGGAGAAACGATTTTGTTTTCCTCTTTGCCTATACTTATTCACTTACTTATTTATATTTCTTGTGCTATTGCTATAGCTAGCATTTCAAGCACAATTATCAAATAGTATTGATGACAATGGACATATGGCCATCCATAATTTACTCCAGATCTTACTGGGAAAGTTTCTATCTTCCTTTAAAATAATTATGTCTTGAGGCAAAGCCAAGATGGTGCAGAGCAGACTTGACTTTCTGTGACCTCCTCTGATTTTCTCTCAAACTAACAGTAGATTAAGCCTCTGAACTGGTTTTGGAGTCCCAGAATCTACAAATATTTATAGTACAACACAATTACAGAAGAAGATACTTTGGAAGTCCTCCAGAACAGAACTGTTTCAAATGGGCAGAGAGATAGTCGGCTGAGCCCAGACCACAACACAGGGAGCTGGGGCAAGGAGCTGAGCCAGTGAGTCAGAGTATTGCAGCTTCCACGCACCTGGGAATCTTCCTTGAGCCTCTTAAGCTACTCTATCCTGGTTGCAAGTGGGTGATCTATCAGATTTGCTACAAAAGCAAATTGTAAACCATTGAAGAAGGCAGGACCTAGGCTCCATTACCCAGCACTGGAAGTCAATCAGCAGAAATGCCCCAGGGCAAACTAAAGCAGCCCTTGAAACTTTGCATTAAGAGCAGACCTCAAGCCTTAAAAAAAAGAACAAAAAAAAAAAAAAAAAGAATTCTCACCATAGATAGCTTTTGTGGAGAGAGAGAAGAACAAATCTTAAATCCTGAGGTTCCTAAAGGAAGATCAACTCCAGACGATGCCCCAAAGGGAGATATGAGCTGGTTCCCAGTATAAAAGAAAAATGAGGAAAGGAAATGAGATCTTTGCAAGAAAGGATGGGGAAAGTGTATAACTCCCTACAAAATAGATTTGAAAAAGATACCAATTCACTGAAAAACAGAATTTGTGAAATGGAAAAATATGCAATGAACAAAACAATTCAATTGGCCAAATACAAAAGGACTTTAAAAAAAGATTTTTTTTCCCTTAAAATGATCAGTAGCATCTATTTAAAACCATCAGCAAGCATCATATGTAATGGGGACAAACTGGAACTACTCCCAATAAGATCAGGAGTGAAACAAGGTTGCCCACTGTCTCCATTGCTATTCAATATTGTATTAGAAATGTTAGCTTTGGCAATAAGAAAAGAAAAAGAGATTTAAGAAATTAGAGTAGGTAATGAGGAAACCAAATTAGTACTCTTTGCAGATGATATGATGGTATACTTAGAGAACCCTAGAGACTCAACTAAAAAACTACAAGAAACAATTCACAACTTTAGCAAAGTTATAGAATACACAATAAATCCACATAACTCATCAGCATTTTTATATATTACCAACAAAGTCCAGCAGCAAGAAATACAAAAATAAATTCCATTCAAAATAATTGAAGATAGTATAAAATATTTGGGAATCTATCTACCAAGGAAAAGTCAGGAACTTTATGAACACAACTACAAAACACTTTCCACACAAATAAAGTCAGGTCTAATCAATTGGAAAAATATTATACAACGATCAGTTCTGATAAACATGACTCTTTCCAACAATGAGATGATTGATGTCAGTTCCAATGATTTTGTGATGAAGAGAGCCATTTACACCTGGAGAGGACTATGGGAACTGAATGTGAATTATAACATAACATTCTCACCCTTTTTGGTGTTATTCACTTACGTTTTGTCTTGCTCATTTTCTTTCCTTTTTGACCTTATTTTTCTTGTGTAACAAGAGAATTGTATAAATAAGTTTACACATATTGGATTTAACATATATTTTAAAATGTATAACATATATTGGATTACTTCCCATTTAAGGGACAAGGTGGGGAAAGGAGGGGAAAATCTGAAACACAAGGCTATGTAAGAAATAATGTTGAAAAATTGTCTGTGTATATGTTTTGAAAATAAAAAGCTTTAAAAAATAAAAAAATAATTATGTCATTTGTCAAAGATGAAGAAATTAAAACCATTTATGGTGATATGAAAAATGCTCTACATCATTATTGATTAGAGAAATGCAAATTAAAACAACTCTGAGGAATCAACCTCATGCCTCTCATATTAGCTAAGATGATAGGAAAAGATAATGATAAATGTTGGAGGGGATGTGGGAAAACTGGGACATTAGTACATTGTTTCTGGAGTTGTGAAATGATCCAACCATTCTGGAGAGCAATTTGGAACATTGCCCCAAGGCTAGCAGACTGTGCACACCCTTTGATCCAGTGCCACTACTAGGTCTCTATCCCAAAGAAATCATAAAGAGGGAAAAGGGCCCATATTTGCAACAATGTTTGCTCTTTCTTTGGCGACAAAGATTTGAAAAATGACATGTTCATCAACTGGGGAATGGCTAAATAAGTTGTGGTATATGAAAGTAATGGAATATTATTGCTGTATAAAAAATGATGAACAAGCTAATTTTAGGAAGACCTGGAAAGATTTACATGAACTGATTCTGAGCAAAAGAAGCAGAACCAGGAATACATTGCAAAACAGTAAAGATTATGATTCCCCCCACCCCCAGGACTACTTTAACTGCAACTTAAAGATTATTGTCTGCTAGCTCAATGTTTTCATTATCTTTAATGAAATTACCTATTGTTTCTATGATCTGTTCTTTGATGCCTTTCCTTCATTTTTATTTTATTTTATTTTATTTTATTTTTGCTGAGGCGATTGGGGTTAAGTGACTGGCCCAAGGTCACACAGCTAGGAAGTGTTGAGTGTCTGAGGCCAGATTTGAACTCAGGTCTTCCTGACTTCAGGGTTGGTGCTCTATCCACTGCCCCTCCTAGCTGCTCCCTTTCCTTCATTCTTTTATTTTATTTTATTTCATTTTTTTTACTGAGGCAGCTGGGGTTAAGTGACTTGCCCAAGGTCACACAGCTAGAAAGTGTTAAGTGTCTGAGACCAGATTTGAACTCAGGGGTCCTCCTGACTTCAGGGCTGGTGTTCTATCCACTACACCATCTAGCTGCCCCTCCTCCATTCTTTAGGATTAACTTAGTCACCAATAAATTTCAACCATTTTTAGTGATCCTTTATTTTAAAATAAATTTTATTTCTTGGTGACCTATAAATTATGTTTAATATTTCTGCTCCCCCCCATTGTTTGTGAGGCTTCTATATACTAATACCTGATCAATTTTTATAGAGGCACCATTCACAACTTAAAAATATGAATAATCATATTTATTTCCATTTAATAGTACCACAAGTCTATTATTTCTAGGTTTTATAAATTTCTTTATAAGTTTTAATTTCCTTCACTTATTTTTATGAGATTTATTTAGTCTGAAAATAATATATTAAGTTCTCTCAATATTATAATTTTATGATCTATTTCTCCCCATAATTCATTTAGCTTTTCATTTGTCTGAATGATATTAATTTATTATCTATGAAAGTGATATCAAACTTAAAGAGAAATTAATTCCTATACAATGCATATTGACTTAGAAAATCACAAATTGACATCATCTGTGTTGGATTGTATTTTTATTTACTTTGTTAAATATTTTTCAATCACATTTTAATGTGATTCAGGATGCATTTGGAAATATCTCAAAGGAACTGGAAAATGGTTAGGGAATGGATGAATAAGTTATGTTACATGAATGTTATGAAATATAATTGTTCTATAAGAAATGATTAGCAAGATGATTTCAAAAAAGCCTGGACTTACATGAACTGATGCTAAGTGAGTAGAACCAAGAGAACATTGTTCACAGCAGCAACAAGATTACAAGATGATTATTTCTGATGGACATGGATTTTTTCAATAATAAGGTGAATTCCAATTCCAATAAAGATAGAATCATCTGCATCCAGAAAGATTGTGAGGAATAAAATTTTCACCTTTTTATTGTTGTTGCTTTTTTGTTTTCTTTCTCTTTTTTTTTCTTTTTGATCTGATTTTTCTTGTACAGCATGACAAATAGGGAAATATGTTTAGAAAAATTACAAATGTTTAGCACATATTGGATTACTTGCTGTCTAGGAAGGGATTGTGTGAAGGGAGGAAGAAAAATTTGGAAAACAAGGTTTTGCAAAGGTGAATATTGAAAACTATCTTTGCATATATTTTGAAAATAAAAAGTTATTATAAAAAGGAAATACTGTCAGCTGCATATTTGATGCCTCTGGCCTATAATATTTTTCAGTATAATGTTGTTTCCCTGTTTATCTCTTTTAATCAAATCTATGTTAAATGTCTTATTTGCCATTTTTACTTCAACTGAAGCATGATAAATTTCATCGCAGCCTCTTATTTTAATTTTGTGTGTTATGTTCCAAATAAGTTTCTAGTAAACAATATACTATTGGGATCTGTTTTCTCATCTTTTCTTTATCTTTTTTCCATTTTATATAGTTTAATCTATTTGCATTATGATCTTTGTATATTCCACTCCATTCTACTTTCTTATACTTCTCTTTTTATTTCCCATCCTTTTTTTTTTCCCCTTTTTGCTGAGGCAATTGAGGTTAAGTGACTTGCCCAGGGTCACACAGCTAGGGAATGTTAAATGTCTGAGACCACATTTGAACCCAGGTCCTCCTGACTTCAGGGCTGGTGCTCTATGCACTGCACCACCTAGCTGCCCCTCCCATCCTTTTTTAATAAAGAAAAGAAGGTCCTACTAGAAAAGGAATGTGCTTGAGCACCAATGTATTAGGTTGTTTGATACAATATGCTTCTGCTCTCCTGTCTCTCATCTCTTTCTGTCTTCCAGATTCATACCAAAAATCCTTATCCTTTTTTTAAAATTTCCTTTAAAACCCTTAATCATGATGTAAATTCTGTAAGTAGAGGTAATTTTGGTCATGGCCAATCCATCCTTGAATTTATTATAATTTATTCTTTTCTCTCTCCTCTCCTTTTTCCCTTTTCTTTCTCTGTTTAGTAAAATGTATCTCTGTATTTATGTTTATATCTTTCCTTCCTTTAACAATTTCATGTAAATTCAAGTGCCTCTTCTTCCTAGACCTCTTTCTCCTTGTTTGTATAGCTTTCTAGTTATATATCCCAATTCTGTGAGAAAATTGCCCTAACCTTTCATCTCCCTTCTCCATCCCCTCATGGATTCCTTTCCCCCTTCTTTTTTTTTTCTTTTTAAGATCATTTATATTATCTCCTCCTCTTAAAAGGCAACCTTTCCATTCTTTTGTTTTCTTTTGTAATTGCTACTTATATTTCCTTTTTTTATTTCTGTATTTGTATTTCAAAGTTCCTATTCATCTCTGATCTTTTTTTTATCAGAAATGCTTCAAAATGCTATTTTATTAAAGATACTAAAATATTGCTTATTTCATGAGCAAAGTATATATGGTACAGTGAATAATGTGCTCAGCTTAGAGTCAGGAAAATCCAAGTTCAAATCTGGCCTAAGACATACTAACTGTGGTCTGATCCTAACCAAGTCATTTAATGCTGTTTGCCTTGATTTCTTTATCTGTAAATGAGCCAGAGAAGAAAATGACAAGTCAGTACAGTATCTTTAGCAAGAAAACCCTAAAAAGGATTATAAGGAGTTAGACAAAACTGAAAAGATTGAACAATAGATTCAAATCTTTTGAAGACTCTGGAAAAAAAAAGTACTTATATTTTTTCTATACAACTTTCTTCTATCTGAAAATTTAATTTCAAAAGAACAATATCACTCTACCAAATTTTCAAAGGATTCTATCACTAAACTTGGACAATTTTGTCATAATTTAGCAACTGGGGAATAAATGGCCAGTTCAGCCATCAGCATGTGTAAAATCTACATGTGGCTAACATTGCAAGTTCCTCTGCTTTGTGGTCTCCCCAATCTGACCACACAAACTATTTTTAAACCTGGTTTGTGATTCTTAATGACATCCAACTGCACAAAGAAGTCATCTTTTGTATCTGGCTACAGACAAGCATGACGTGCTAGGTTACAACAGAATTTTTACATCACACCATATCCTCACATGTTTCTTGTTTCTTTTTATTTAATAAGTTTTTTTTAATTGATACCACACATTTTTATCCTTCCTAATCTGTGGAAAATTCAGACAAGTAAAAAATTTAATTAACAGTCAGAATCCTCTACTTCCCTAAACTGTACAGGGCTGCCATGAAAATAGGACTGCCAATCACATTTGACCTAACCAGCCTCCCTGCCTGAGCCAAATTTTCCTTCAGAAATTTTGCATGATAACAATTAGTTATTATTTCAAACGTCATCTGAAAACAGGAAGCTAAGACTGAAAAAAACAAAATTAGAAATAGTACCTTAACTTAAATTTAGATAGTATCTTTTTAATGTTGGATCATCACAGAGTACATTTTTTAAAAATCTTATTTGTCCATCTCAGGATGCTCCTGGTTGCCCACCATCCATGGTGGGAAGCTATGATATGATATTATACAACAGATAATCTTACTGTATTGCCTGAAGCACAATGAAATTAAATGACTTCCCTAAGGTCACATAGTCATTATATATCAGATGCTAGATTCAAACCAAGGTTTTTCCTGCCTCTCAGACCAAGTCTGCATCTATTGCATGAAACTATTTTCCCTCTAATGCCAGTAAAATATTAGTATAATAAAGCTGAAATTTTTGGCAAGACGTAGCTAATAATTATCAAAAGCAGTGTACAATTGCTCAATTTTATCTAGCCTATGGCTAATAAATAATTTTTATTCAGCACTCAAAGTTTGCAGAGTGTATTACAAATATTATCTTGTTTTATCATAGCATCAGCCCTCAGAGGTAGATATTCATTTATTTTCCTACTCATATTCAAATATAGATGAAGCTCTCTGTCTATCCATAGAAACTATATAAGATAAGCACAGTAATGACTTCATTGGATTGATTGCCCTTCCAGTTGTATGTCATTATCTGCACCACATGCATTCTTCATTTACTTGGTTGAGTGGCCAAGGTTCTTACTGAGAAAGTCCTGAAATATTGCCAGCCTCAAAGAAATAGAACCTTACGTACATAAAGGAAAATAAGTAAAGTTTACATAAAATTCATTGCTATCTCTAATGTTTAGGCCTTTATTACCTTTCACTTGAGGAAGAATAACAACAATAATAATGCTTTTTTAGCACTTACTATATGACAACCACTTTACAAATTCTAATTTGTCACCTTATGTCAAGCCTCTCCCCTATTCAATCTGTTTTTCATACAGATACGCAAAATAATATTACTTAGAGATCTGCCTATGTCACAACTTTGCTCAAATGAATTCCATTGGATATTTAATACTTTTAGGATGAAATAAAAACTTCTCACTTCAACATTTAAATCCCTTTATATCCTAGCTCCAACCATTCTTTCTATCATTTTCCAATTACTCCTCTTCATATATTCACAGACAGAAAATTGTCCTTTTTTGGATCTTCACATTTTGCACTCAATCTCCTATTTGTGTCTATGAACAATCTATCCCTCATCTCTTAAAATTCCTATTTTTTCAAAATTTAAACTTTTATCATCAACTAATCGTCTTCTACATGAAATCTTTATCAGTTCTTCCAGTTCCTAGTGCCTCTTTCCCAAAATAATTATTTGTTTTGTGTATATATGTATATATATGTATGTATATATATTTGTGTGTGTGTATAAATCTCTTATTCCAATATAAAATCTCTTTGAGGATAACAATTATTTAATTTCTGTCTTTGTATCCCAAGCACTAGCACATAGAAAGAGCTTAATAAATGCTTATTGAATAATTGATTAATAGATATAATCATAAACTTTGTACTTTGTCTGAATGTAAGCTCCTTGAGAATAGGGATTGCTTCATTCATTTTCCTTGTATTCCCAGTACCTAGTATAGTACTTGACACATATTAGACACTTAATAAAGCTTTTTTGATTGATCACTCAACAACTCTCTGCATTCAATATCATACTTATGTCTACCACAATTGTTTATTAGCATTTTGGAAAGTTTCCTTTTCTACCTGTACTTGGTATAGAAAAAGAACCATATAGGACTGAGTATCATTTTGTATTTCTATTTCTTTCAGAGGTAATAGGTGGTGAAACAAGAATTTCCAAGTGGTCAAAGAGTTTATAATTTGCCACTTGGACGTTAATTGAAATTCTACAGCTGGGGGGAGTGGAGAGGGAACCACATATGTTTGTATTCTGTTGGCATAGA
This sequence comes from Myrmecobius fasciatus, assembly GCA_023553655.1. NCBI lineage: Eukaryota > Metazoa > Chordata > Mammalia > Dasyuromorphia > Myrmecobiidae > Myrmecobius > Myrmecobius fasciatus. Next base: position 444,311 of record JAJPUD010000161.1, on the reverse strand, counting down.
CAACCAAAGCTTACTTCTCGGACAAAGTGAAACATCAGAGCAAGATTTTCCACTGTCTCCATATCACTCTTATCTCCTTGATCATTTTCAAAGCACTTTTCTCACAATAATCCCATGAGTTTATGGATACAGTATTATTATGGGTATAGTAGCTTGTACATAGTAGGAGCTGAATAATGTTTCTTGGATTTAGTTGCATCTTTATTTGCATTTTACAGATATAGAGACTTAATGTAAGAGAAGGTAAGTGAATTATGATATACTAAAAAGAACTCTGAAAAATGTGACCTACTTAACCTTCCATAGTTTTGCATTCAGAAGAAATCAGAATAAAATAAGCAAGGTGCCTTCTGATTTTTATTTACAGTAATTCAGTTATACCTCCTGTGTTTTATTTCTAAGAACTGTTGTGAGAAGTAATTTTCTATTTTTTAAAATGCTCTTTTATAGTTATGCAAGATAATGATTTTTTTGGAATCAAATACTTCATCAAGCTGAAAACTGTCAAAGATTTTTATGCTTTGGAGTTTTTACAAAGGACAAAAACATCTGATTATGAAATCTCATTACTGAAGGCCATATTTAACAATAATATTATTTATATATTCTTACCTGTTAAAGGTTAGGAATATTTAGTACATAACTTCTATTAATAGTGACTCAAAATGGAAAGCAATCTGTCATTTGAAAGCCTTGTTTAGATTAAGACACCAAAGACTTGGTTTTTCAATAGTACAAATTATCTTAAATTGGTTTTTTTCCACCTGTTTCAAACATAGCACACAATAGACAGCATTTTAGGTGTGTGGTCTAAAAACAAATAAGCAGAGTCATGATTGGAGCATATGATGGGAAGAGTAAACTGACTTTCAAGCCAACCTATTGGTTTGCTATCATGATAATGAAGAGTCATTTCTGGGTTTCATTTTGGTGACTTTCATTTGTCTCATGGCAAATTCCTTCTTCTATTTCATGTATATATCCACAGAAAGCATCAAATAAGAGATCATCCATTCATGGTCAGAGGGAAAAAAAGAATAGTCAAAAATAGTAATTTCTTGCTAAGAGGTCCTAAGACAGCTACTTAGTCTGATATAAATAATTGACATATCTACAGTTTCTACTAGCATAATTCAAGATCATGATGGAGAATTTTCTTAGAGCTAAAAATCCACTCCTGATTAGAGTTGTTACCACTGGAAGAAACTTAAAATATGTACTAAAAATGATGAGACCATGGGCAAAATAAAGACTTTATGAATTAAGATGGTTTCTTCCTCACCTATTGAAAATAGGTGATTTGTTAGAGAAAAGGTACATTTGGGAAGTAAGGAGTTGGATTAAGAACACTTGTGTCTGAGAGCACAGTCTAGAATTCAATGCAATGTCTTACGGTACAAGAATGATAGGATTCTGTCAAGAAATAGACAACAATTAAGGGCTGAAAAAGAATTTTTTGTTAAAGTTACAAATCTAAAGAGAGAAAAGGAGAAGAAAAACTTACAACAGATTTGACAAGTTTGGTATCACATCATGTAGTATGTTTAATTGGGGGCACCAGTAGCAGAAAAGAAGATCCATAGTTTACAGAAGACAAAATAGTCCTCTCCACCTCTTTATCTCATAGGTGTCCCTAATACTTAATTTACTGGAACTTCTAACTGAAGTTGATTATGGAAGAGTATTCCTTATTCTAAAGTAACAAAATAAATAAAGGGATGGGGTGGATTAGAATTATATATTAAGGCATACATTCAGGTGAAGAAATTCTTGTATGGGAACAAAGGGAAGAACATTTCTCTGAGGATCAATAGAGGAAGAAAAAACAAATTATATTATTCTAAGGACTGCAGAAGGTAGCACGTGAAATATTGACCTATGAATCAGTTCAAAAGTACCAAATACTAAAAGGACTTTATGATATGTCCTATAATAGATACCTACTCAGTTCTTGAACTTTACTTGTATATTTAGGTTTCTGCTTCCTGCGAATTTGTTCTCCCCTAACTATCCCTATTCTTTTTGCTAATGTCCCATGTAAGATCATGTAAAACATATTATAAATAATAATTAAGCCCAGTGTCACTAGTCTACTATGTGAGAATTAGACTGAGGTGGGAGTAGAAGGATAAACTATTTATAGTATCTCCCACCCCCATTCAGTATAACATCTTCTCTTCCCCAGAAGAGAAGGGATTCATTCTGTAACAGAGGGCTAGAAAACATATGAAACAAGTATGGTTAATGCAATCCTGACATAGTAAAGGCTGAGGTGCCTATTTCTGGAAAGGAATAATGACATGTAATGGAGGGCCTTTCTCCCCCATTTGAACCATATTAAGACATTCTGTAACTCATTTTGGTCTGCTAACATGTGCTGAAAAGATGTATTGTTGATTGGCTAGTGAGTCATTAAATGGAGAGAATGAAATGAACTGGTGGATAAATGAAGGAAATATGCATTTAAGTAACTATTCTACATGAGCCACTGCACTAAGCACTTTACACATATGATCTTATTTAATCCCCATAATACTTCTGAGAGGTAGATGCTATTGTTATCCCCATTTTACAATTGATTTAACTGAGGCAGGAAGAGGTAAAATGACTTGAGATCACACAGCTATTAAGGGTCTGAGGACTGAATTCAAGTCCTCCTGACTCCTGGCTAGTACTGTAACAACTGTTTCACTTCATTAACTCTAAAATGATGCTGCCTTTCCTTCTTCTTTTTGGGATTCAAGGAGCAATGGGTTAGGCCATTATCTGGACAAGGAATAAAAAGATGCTAATATATCTGTCTCTTAACTCCGATTCATTATTCCAATCCTTTTAAAGATACCCTATTCTTTCACTATGCTTTCCTTTTAAAGAGTGAAGAAAAAAGAAACATACTGTCTCTTCCTGACAGGCTCCAGTGGCTTTTACAACATCCAGCCTTACATGCCCCCATCTTAAAGTTCCATTCTTCAAACTCCTCCATAATAGAAAAATAAGGAAAATGATAGTAAAGATTTTTTAATAGCATATATGATATAATTTGAAAATTGGAGTTATATTCAGAGTTCAAAAATCCCTGCTCTTTGGGAACATAATTTTAGTATGTTAAGCTATTTACTAACTACTATGTAGAAGTTATTTAACTCTCACTAAGGGTAAAATGAGGGGTTGAACTGAATAATCTTCCAGCTTTAGATCTATGATTCTGCATAAGACACCAAAATGTAAAAGCAGACAATCCTAACACCCAATTTTCAGATTGAGAAACTACAATGCATGCCAGTCTAGGTTTCTGGAATCTAAATGTTCCACAGTCCCTAAATACTTAGAATGAAGTAGTCATATACCAATTCCTTTAAAAAAATTTAATAGAATGTTTGTGCATATATTTGGCTATTGATTATCATGATTCAATAATCCCAATATATAATTATAGTGGTTTGTGATGACACCTAGTGGTAAATTTGTACATTGTTAATATTTCATAGATAAGATTATGGTATAGAGCTGAAAGGAGACCTGACTAGGCCAATCCTCTCATTTTACAAATGAGAAAACTGAATGACTTTCTTTATATGACTATAATAGCAACTTTGTGACAGGAGCAGAAATTGAAGCTAGGTTCTCTGACTACAAATCCAGTGTTTTTCAACTACACCTTCTTTGCCTTCTTCAAAGTAGCTGCATTTTGTCTTATTTATTAATTTTTCATAAACACAGATAAAGTGCTAAAAGAAAAAAATACAAAGTAAATAGTTTTACCTTCTTCCACATAATAAAAATTAAAATGCTTTTTTTAGAATGGGCCATCAGTTTTCTTTCTTTTTATCAGTTCAAATGTGTATTTGTTTTGGTTTTTTACAATTAAAAATTAGTAAAGATTAAAATTTTTTTTAAAAAACTTTGAAAAACAACCAACAAAATATAATACAAAAAAAGTGATGATGTGATGAATATTTAGCTGACTATAGAAGCCAGAAAGAGCTGGGTTCAAGTCCCATCTCTGGCAAATACTGTGTGTAATGCTGGGCAATTTATTTAACCCCTCAGTGTTCTAGGCAACGCTTTGAGATTAAGTTGAAGAAAAGTATGGACCTGCATTGTTCCATATTTCCTCATATGAGAGTTCCTGATACCAGTGAAATCACAAAGCCACTCAGTTGAGCCCAAGCAGTGATGTAGCAAAACTAGGATCTGACAATCTCAACTTCCAGTGATGATATCCGTTCTGATATGTACATCTATTCCATATGTGTAAATATATATATACATATATGTATATGTACATATAGAGATACATATATACATATTCAAATCCCTTGTATTTTCACCCATAGCAGAACAAGTTCAAGTTTATTATTTGTTCTTTCCTTTGATTTGTCCTAACTTCATGTGATGCAGCATTGAACAAAATGAAGATTTGCATTTTCACATTCAGCAGTATGAAGCAGAGAATAATTAGCAATAGATTTTCTTTAAGACAAATTCAGTTTCAGTAGTGGTAGCAGCATAGTTATGAAGGCTGCATTATTGCCTTTCCTATCTGCCTCCCTTTTCAACCTGCTATCGCCTCCATTTCCTTCCCCCAAAATAACTTGCATTTATTTTGTGTTAATTTTACATATACTTTAATGTATACATGGTATTTCTACTGATAAACTATAATCTCTTTGAAAGCAAGAGTTATTTTGTTTGTGTCTTTGGATTCCTAAAACCTAGCCTGGCAAATGATAGTGACAATAAATGATCTTGATTTAGTGTTTGTTTTTACTTTCTAGTCTGCTGTTTCCAGAGAAGTTTATTCCATTTGAAATATGAATTAAGGAGAAATTAAATTAATTAAAAAAAAACTTGTTTCTGTGTCAAAAGCTTATGCACTTTGCAAGAAGGAAAAACAAACTTCCTTTTGGAGTGGTTTTAATTATTCAAAGACTTTGATGTGACCACCCTATAATTTGACACATATGCTACTTGATTCTCCTCTTCCGGTTTTATAAGGTATGAGAATGACTATGCTCTTACTGTGGAGACAAGAATCTCTTTCCCTGCACGCTTTCTAAATTATCTCAGATTGAGGGTTGACAAGGATCTTAGAGGGCTTGCTAGCTCTGAGTCATTCAGCTAAAGCTGGTACTAACATCTCCATATTTCAGAAGCAACCATTTTTGGAAGCTTCATTAGATGGCTCACCCAAAGTCTTGTAGCTGCACAATCAGGAGGCTACCAATGCATATGAAAAACTCCTCCCCAGAACATCTGTGCTACCTACAGTCTGCATGGAACTCAAAGTCCTTCAAATCTTATTCCCCTTTACCTTTCAAAAAATCTTCTGCTACTCCCTTACACATAAATGAATCAAAATGTTCTCTTTCATATACATCATGTTATTTCTACCTATAAGTCTTTTGTGGTTTTCATTCTATTAAAATCTTAGCACTTTTTTATGTATGCAGGTTTTTAATTCTCTTTACCACATAGATTAAATCTCATTGCTTCCATAAAAATTTCCCTACCAACACATTCTGCATTGTTCTCTTAGAAATCTAAAATCTTGAAGTTGAAAAAAAATCTTGGAGATCATCCAGTCTCTGATTCAAAATTAATTCTCCCTGCAATATCATAAATAGGTGGTCATACAGCTTTTGCTTGAACACATACAGTGCCTGGAACATGTTACTATGCCATAAGGCAACATATTGCCTTGTTGGAAGTTCTGATTTTAAGGAAAGTCTTCTTTATGTTGAACTATCCCATTTTTACCCATTTTTCTTCTAGAACAACGCAGAATAAGATATCCTCTAATCTTCATAGTAGCCCTTCAATTACCTGAAGACAGTTTTTCATAGTTGCCCTTAGTTTTCTTTCTTTTAGTCATCCAGTTAGCCTTAACATAACACTACTAATCTTGCAATAGAAAGAAAGGAAAAAAAAAACATAGCTTAAGGAATTCACATTACAGTGAAAGTGATATCATGAAAATAACCATGAATGTTCTTTATATATATCATTTATATGTTTCATTCATATTCATATGAATGTTATTCAAAAATAAAAGTTCATACAAGATATGTATAGTGTAAATGGAAGATCCTCTCCAGATGATAGGCACTATCAATGGGAGGTACTGGTAGATAACTCCAAATTGTTATATATGTGTTACATCTTGAAGGAAGCCAGAAAAGCTAAGAAGCAGAAGCCAGAAAGGAGAGCCTCCAAAGCATGGAGGGAAGAAATGGCACTGAATCAGGAAATTAAGTCTTGTGAATGAAGAAAAGCAAGATGACTAGCTTTAGTATATATGGATCATTGAGTATGTGGAGGAGAATACTGGGAAGAGGAAGCAATGAGGTTGTAAATGGCTTCAAGAGTCAAGCAGAGTAATTTATATTTTATCCTAAAAACAATAGGGAGCCACTAAAATTTATTCAATAGAGAATAACATGTTCAGATCTGTGTTTCAGGAAAATCATTTTGTAGAATCTAGAAAAAGTCTTTAATTAAATCTATCTATAGAAAGGGAGAGACCTAGAACTCAACTTCTGAGATCTCAACCACCAAAGTAGAGATACAGATATCCACTGATATATATATATATATATGTATATACATATATATATGCATGTATATTGCATATGTATGTGTGTATGGATAAATATATGACTTTTATGATTTAAGAATAACCAAGAGACCAATCCAGGAGAGAACATAAAAACATTTACAATCAAAATGAAAAAAAAATCCTTGCTAATAAGAATAATAATAGTCTCTCAAAGAAATGATGCAAGAACATTAAAAAAGATAATATAAAAGAAATGAGAGCTACATATTTGGGAAATGAATCAATAGCTTCACATAAGAAAAACAAGTAATAAATTTCCTGAAACTCCTAATAAGTAGCAATTTCCTTGAAAATCTGAATTGACCAAATAGAAGATAATGACTCCAGGTAACTGAGAAAATGGAGGGAAATGTTAAAATATATTTTAAAAAAAACTGACTTGGGAAAAATATCAAAACTTAGTTACTTAAGAATCTTTTGATTACCTAAAATCTGTGGCTTAAATCAGAACCTGGATATGGTATTTCAAGAAGTCATTAAAGAAATTGCCAAGGTATGTTTGAACAATAGAACAATATAAAAATATGGAAAATCTACTGATAACTTCCTCAAAATGAAAACTTTTGTCAATGATATTACCATAATATAGAACTTCTAGGAAAAATAAAAATAATTATCCAAGAAGTCAGAAAAAATTAAATATCAAGGGACTGAAGTCAGATTTACACAAAATTTGGTACCAATCAATATAAAGAATCAGGAAATATGGAATGAAACATTCCTAAAGGCAAAACATACAAGTTTATAAGTAAAAATAACTTACCTAGAAAAACTGAGTGTAATCCCACAAGGGGGTAAAATGCAATTTCAATGAAAGAGGACTTTCAAACATTCTGATGAAAAAAAAAGTGGTACAGAAAGGGAACTTTGAAATAGAAATATGGTAGACAGGATAAAAATAAAAGCATTTATGCAAGTAAATTATCAAAAGGAGTGGGAGTGGGAGGAGACAAGATGCAGGAGCACAGACCAGGAACCAACCGAACTTTCTCATTGTTCCCCTCCATCCAATTTTAAAATAATGCCTCAAATCAAATTCTGGAGCAGCAAAGACAACAAAATGTTAGAGGCAGACATTTTTTTCAACCTAAGACAACTTAGGAGGTACACAGGAGAGTTGTCTAACACTTTTGTGAACATAGGCCTTGAATGCAGCAAGAGTGTAAAGGAGCATGAGCAATGGTATTGCAGCAGTTTCAGGAGCTCTCAAGCAATAGACATTAAGGAAGTCAGACAACTGATTAGAAAGAAATTACAGGAAATCCTTTGCCAGCACTGGATAAAACTGACACTAGATTGTCCCATATTTATTCTGGATTGCAGTCGTGGGATGGAAAGGGGCATTTCTGATTAGTAAAAGGGACAGAGACTTGGCCACTGATCCAGTGACAAGAGAAGTACTAGTACTTTGCTGTAGGGGAGCATTGGCCTCTCCTGAGTAAAGACCAGTGTACAGACCAAGAGAACAGTAAGCATACCTCTTCCTTGGAATAACCAAAAACTTGCAGACCACAGAACTGGTTCTAAAAAGAGCAGAATGAAAAAGCCAGAAGCTTGGTACAGTTTCCTCCCACCCCCTAGAAGAGCAGAGATCAACTTTAGCAATCAAAACATAACTTGCAAGTATAAAAAGCTACTACCATGGCAGAAAGACCAAGAAATAAACTTAAAAGACAACAATGTGAAAATAGTTACAAAGTCCTCCCAAAATGCTAATTGAACCTAAGCTCAAAAATAATTTCTGAAAAAGTTAAAGAGAGGAGAATGGTAGAGGAAAATTGAGAAAAAAAAGAGAATGATGCAAAAAATAAAATAAACTATATATATATATGTATATATATATATACATACATATAAAGATCTCCTTTCTCAAATATATAGTGTACTGAGTCAAATTTACAAAAAGAAAATAAGAGCCATTGCTGAATTGATAAATGGTCAAAGAATGTGACAGGAATTTTTCAAAAAAGGAAATCAAAACTATCAATAGATGTGAAAACATCCTCCAAGGCACTGTGGGCTAGAGAAAGGCAAAGTAAGACAACTCTTAGGTACCATCTTATACCTAACAGAAATGACAAATGCTAAAAAAAGATGAGGTTAAGTAGGTACATTAATGAATTGCTGATGGAGTAGTAGATTTATCCAACCATTATGGAGAACACTTTGGATTTAGGTCCAAAGGGATATAAAATGTGCCATATCCTTTGATTCAGCAAAAAGAGCAAAGAAGGAAAAGTGGCCATATATACAAAAAAAAAAAAACCACTTCTTTTTGTGGTGGCAAAGAGTTGGATGTTGAAAATATGGTCATCAATTTGAGAATGGCTGAAGAAATTGTGGCTTATGATTTTGACAGAATACTGTTGTGCTGCAAGAAACAATGAGGAGAACAACAGCAGCAACTTGTGAAGCAGATATATTGAGCCCAATAAGATTTAGGCTTATTCAAGTCAGTCCATGTTTCTAACTTTTTCATATGTTTTTGGATCCAGATTTTGATATGTAAAAATTTTGTTATTCTTTCCTACTTTTTGTCAGATTTGTAGATAAGATAGGCATTTTGTCTGTCTTCTATTCAAATCAAATAACTTTATTGCTCTCACCCTTAGTTTGGGGTTCTATCAAATGGGAATACTAATAGCTGTTCCATTTTGTTTAGAAAGTTTTTGTGATGATCTAAATATCAATTAATTAATTATTGAATTGTGGATAGGAAAAAATCTAGGTGTTCATAATGCTGGAATATATGATTCTGACTATCTGAAAGATGTACAGGCATATGATGTGTGTTTGCAGAGTTCAAACATGTATAATTTTATTGTTTATCAATAGCTGGAGTTAAAACAGTCTCTTGGATGGTTAGCTTAATAAAAAAATTACATGGTACATAGAGCCTGTGCAAATATAATAATAAAATAGATTATTCTCTGCAAAAAAAAATAAACAAGTAAAAAAATAAATAAACAAACAGATAAATAAAGTATGTGACCCTGGGCAAATAAATAAATAAAAAAGAAAGAACAAGGAGAGTTTCAGAAAAACATGACAAGATCTGTATGAACTGATACAATGTGAAGTGAGAAAAATCAGATCATTGTTCCGAATAACAGCAATGTTGTTATGATGATCAAGTGTAAAAGACTTGGCCACTCTCATCAATACATGATCCAATACAGTTTCAAAGGATTCAATGAAAAATTGCTCCAGAGAACAAAAAATCTCCAGAGAGATAACTGTTTTAGCATAATTTTCTCATTTTACTTTTTTATTTTCTTTTGTTGCAATGTGGCTAACAAATATTTTTGCATGATTTCACTTGTATAATTTATTTTGTTTGCCTTCTCAGTAGGTAGGGAAGAGGTAGGAAGAAGGAAAAAAAATACAGAACACAAAAATTTTAAAAAACTTTAAATAAAAATAATTTTTAAATTTTAAATTAAAAAAAAATTTTAAAGATAAATTTTTAAATTTTTAAAAATACATTTATTTTTTTAAATCAAAAAGAACATTACAAGCATAATGTAATTACATTCTAATGGAGGGATGATAAAAAGGTTCTTTCATGATCCCAATATCACAAAGGCTCATAAAAATAATCAAATGAAACAGAATATCCACTGAAAAATAATGAGCAAAAACTCATTTTGACTACTGAAAAAGGGTAGATTAGACGAGAGAGAATTAAGGATCTCAATTTCTTCAGCAATTTCAAATATATGGTATTTAGACCCTCCATCATAATAGTCACTGTTATTTAGTTACTCTGTCTAGATTGTTTTCCTGTATTATGGCATCCAGACTGTCTGACTAATAAAAGTGCAATGAAACTATTATTGCCCTTTTTCTGGATATGTCACATTATCAATTTGGAATTGTAATTTCAAATAAAAACCTTAGGGGTTGTTGGGGTTTTTAAATATATAATTTACTGTTAAGTGCTGTTCACTCCCTATCTAGTATATGTAGGATCCAGAATGCATAATGTGCGTGTATGTGTGTGTGTGTGTGTACATGTGTTTAATAGATCTATGATTATAATTATGTAGTGAATTCTGGGTTAGAAACATCTTCATGCAATTAACAACTTAACTGCAGTTTCTAGTCTTATTAAGTCAACTGGAGCTCGGAGAAATTATGTGCTTTCTGTAGGGTCATGGAGTCATTTTATTAGAAAAGTGGGACTTGAACATGTCTCTACTCCATCCTGGCTTTTTCAGGCAGGATCTTTTAAAATAAATGTCTTTTAAAATGTCATCTTTTATGATTTTTCTGGCAAAGCAAGATAAGTGTGGAAATATGTATACATATATTCAACTTGTCAAGTATTTTAACATAATTAACATGTAGTGGACTTTCTGCCATCTAGAAGAGGGGAGGGGACTAGGGAGGAAAATTTGTAACAGAAAGTTTTGTAAGGGTCAGTGTTGAAGAACTACCCATACATATGTTTTGCAAATAAAAAGCTTTAGTAAAAAAAATAATAAATTAAAGGACCAAAAAAAAGTTATCCTTTTTTTAATTCCTAAAAACAGTGAAATTGTGAATCATTTAAAAGACACAAGAAAGGAATAAACATGGAATATCAATACACATGGAATAATGTGAATAAACAAGAAATTACAAAAAGAAAGCAATGTAAAGATGACATAAAAATGGGATGAGTAAAGGATAACCTGCAAGTTCTATTGAAAGCCTCCCAACATCAAAGTGACTCAAGAAAATCCCTAAGAATATTGAATAAGCCATTTCTTCTGATGAGACTATCATGGGAGGACATGGACAAGAGTTTCATACAATGAGCAGGAATTGGATAGGGTTAAGGCCAGGTGCTCAACATAGATTATAGAAAGATTGACTGCATTGTAATCAATTAATGAAAGGAATGCCTCCTTGTTGTTCAGCCATTTCAGTCATGCCTGACTCTTTATGATTCCATTTTGGAATTTTCTCGACAAAGACACTGGAATGGTAGTCATTTCCTTTTCCAGATCATTTTACACATGAAGAAACTGAGGCACACATGGTTAAGTGGCTTATTCAGAGTCACATAATAAATGTTTGAGGCTGTATTTGAACTCAAGTCTTCCTAACTTGAGTCCAGCTTCTCTATCTACTATATCACCTAGTTGCTCCAAATTGTTTCCTCCTAACTGTTTCCCTAACATCAGTCTTCCTCCACCTTCATTCTGTAAAGCTTCCAGATCAAAATGCCAAGAATAACTAATAGTCTTTCCCCTTTTCTCTCATGTGTCTAGAATTTTCATGAACCTTCAGATTAATTCACATCACTTAGGATGTCCATATGGACTTGGTTAGAAATAAAAGGTTTTGTGCTTCCCCAAAAAAGCTCATCATCAGGAATTCTAAACCATATGGCAAGGCACAATGCCTGTACTCTTAGGCAGAAAATAGGATAATAGATTTTAGTTTCCAAAACTTGGATATGAGTAAGAACTAAAAAGTCAATTTGAGATACTTGTTTTTGGGATCCTTTACTGTGTTGCTGATCTTGAGTAAAAAAAAAATACTTAAAATATGTTAACTGGTCCAGAGACATATTGGCAGGCCCTATTTATTTCATTATAAGATAATCTAGGAACTGGGAAGTAGTGAAAACAATATCAGAGATGGAGGCAGCAGATACAGAGCAGCTCAGTGAGCTCCTTACCAGGAGCCCTTGAAGAGTATTGAAGAACATCTGATTTCAAGACAGGAAATGAAAGAACTGGAACAGGGTTTAAAGAGAAAAAAATGGTGTTGTAGAAAATAACCTAAGTATAAGAGGAAGGGACAGAACCAGTTACTAAGAAGACATAGAAATACAATGTAGAAGAGTAAATCCAAATTATGTCTTTTACTCATACCATGAGTCATATGGATCATCAATGGGAACTTTACAGTGGAACTATCTGATTCTTTAACTGGAAGATAGAGGAAAGATAGAGTTCACAAGAGGGATCAGTTGCTTGACTCCTAAGAAAATGTGAATTTTAAAAAATCATTTTTGTTAATTTTTCCTGTATTGTAGAAAATTAAGAGTGGTAACAATTAGTCATAATGTTTGTCCTCAAAATAGGTGAGGATACACAAAAGGTAAAGCTCTCTTGTCTATTTGTGGCCTTAGAATGTACTTAAGTTCACATTTTTGCTCTCTTATTTATTTCTACCTATGAGACTTAGACATAGGCAAAATCACTTCACTTCTTGAGTCCTGTATTTCTTCAACTATAAAATAAAGGTATTAGACTAGATGATCTCAAATGTAACTTACAACTCCAGCTCTATAATACTGCAGTACAAGTGCTTTTTGCATTATTTGCTGTGTATAATAAACTTGTTTCTTCTAAGAGTACTTAAAACTTTATGGGAAAACAAAAAAAGTCATATTTATATGGAACCAGAAGCTGAGCCCTAAGTGAGAACAAATAAGAGCCTTTGAGATGATGTTGTTGAGAAACTTACAAGGTTGAACCCAGTACATGTGAATTCAAAACTCTTATCAATAAATCACAAGTTACATTTCCAACAAAACTTTTAATCTTGGCATTTTCCTCTTCAAAAATTTCCACTAATTCCCCTTTACTGTCTACTGTCTAAACTCTTCATTCTATCATTTGAAACACTGAACAATCTAGTCCCTAATCTACCTTGAAGCATCTTCTCACATGAATCTCTTTCATATTCTTCACTCTCCCATAAAATTGAACTATCCACAATACCCTCAAAAAAATCCCACCCATTTGTTCAATCCTGTACTTACATTTCATTTTCCTTATGAAAATTTTTCCTAATATTCCAGACAAAATCATTCTTCCTTTTAATTGTCTCAGTTCTTTATCTTAGTTATTCTTAGAGTACCCTTAATTCTACAGTGATACACAACCTGATTCTTAAGTGTATGGGGAAGACAGAGCTCACCAAAAGGATAAATTGCTTGACTCCTAAGGAAATCTGAATTTTTTAAAAAATCATTTGTGTAAGATTCTTGGTTACTAATATTATATTGTATAGTTTCATATTTTGTCATTTTTACACAACTTCTATCTTCCCTGATAAATTGTAATCTCATTAAGAGAACTGTATTTTGTTTATCTCTGTACCTTCCCTAGCACCTTGCATGGCACTTTCATATAATAAGCACTAAAATAATATTTATTGAATAAATGTTAATGTTAAATTTCACCTCCTTGGTTTTTAATGAAAAAGCATTTATCAAATACTTTCTAAGTGCCAAATACTGTGTTAAGTGTTGAGGATAAAAATTTTAAAAAGAAATTTTTTTAATTAACAGAAACTACATACCTAAAAGTATGACATTTTGATCCAGAAAGTTTCATTGATAATTATTGAGTGCTAAATGAAATGAGCAGAACCAGGAGATCATTATACATGCAACAACAAGATATTGGATGATCAATTCTTATGGACATGACTCTTTTCAACAATGAGATGACTGAGGCTATTTCCAATGATCTAGTGATGAAGACAACCATTTATATCCAGAGAGAGGATTGTGGGGAACTGAGTGTGGACCACAACATAGCATTTCCACTCTTTTTGTTGTTGTTTGCTTGCATTTTCTTTTTTCTCATTTTTTTCCTTTTTTATCTTATTTTTCTTGTGCAGCGAGATAATTGTATAAATATGATACATATATTGGATTTAACATATATTTTAACATGTATAATATATATTGGATTGCTTGCCATCTAGGGGAGGGGATGAGGGAAAGGAGGGGAAAATTTGGAACACAAGGTTTTGCAAGGGTCAATGTTGAAAAATTATCCACAAATAGGTTTTGAAAATAAAAAACTTTAATAAAAAGATAATTATTGAGGGCAGCTAGGTGGTGCAGTGGATAGAGCACCAGCCCTGAAGTCAGGAAGACCTGAGTTCAAATCTGATCTCAGACACTTAACATTCTTAGCTGTGTGACCCTGGGCAAGTCACTTAACCCCAATTGCCTCAGCAAAAAGCAAAAAAAAAAAAAAAAAAGATAATTATTGGGGCCATAAGGGAGTAGATCAATACATTCCAGTCAGAAGCAATAGCAGAGTTGATCTGATAATAGTTCACAGTTAAAGAGGAAAGGTTAGGAATGATAGGAGATTATGGATAAAGTAATCAGAGAGCAAGAAGTGAAGCAAAGCATGGCCTTGGCTAAAATGGTTTTCAAAAACAATCACCAATCCGGAAAGACTCAAAGCAAAAGTTACTCTAGGACATTTCTCAAAAACCATGTGAAGATCAACTGAAATAACAGGCAAAGCACTTTGCAAACCTTAAAGGAGTAACAAATGCTATTATTATTATAAACTTTGATCCATTAATCATTACAATTGATGTGTGGTTTTTAACTGGCATTATTCCATCTAATTATATTATAATTCAATTCAATTTTTTTCCATTTCATTTATAGAGATTATAGAGTATTAGTCAAAAACAACTAAAATCAAAATACATTATATATTTATAATATATTTTTATTTTATATTTATAGATTATACATACATATTATATATATATGACATGCCCATAATCTGTAAATCTAGTGGCATTGCCACAAAAGGAAGCTAGATTATTTTGGCATGGTTCATTCATGTTTCATAATGTGTTCTATTATTTATCCACAGTTCAAAATTCTCTAAATTATGGAGTCCATCCTTTTTTTAAAGTTGGGACATTTGAGAGATGGATATAAATTCCTAGAAGGCAAATTTTGATTCAATAAAGGGGAGAACTCCCTAACAATTAGAGCTATTCAGAACATAAATGGGCTTCTTTGAAAGGTAGTTAGGAAGAACATGCCTAGTAATGTTCAGGCAAAAACCAGGAAACTTTATGGTTGTGGAAAGGGTGGGACAAGACTTTCAAAGTCCTTGCTGACCATAAAATTATGTAAGAACTTTTTTTATCTTAAATATTTATTCATCAAATTATAACTATATCTGGACAAAAAGACAAAGATAGATGTAACATACCTTGGGGAAACTGCAAGCAGAACCATGGTAGGTCTAAGATAACTGCTCTGTAGCATTTTACATTTTAGAGTTCACAACATCACTGTGGGCTTCCCCCAGAAGGGTAGAATTAAATATATGCACCAAATTAATCAGGCTGTAGCCATACAAAGAGCTAGGAAAGCCAAATATAATTATACCTAAGAATTATATTTGCATGTCTCTCTATTTGTAGTGGCAACTTGAAACGTCACTGTAAAGAGACAGGAACTGATTAACAGTACTGCAACACAGATGTCCTTGTTTTGCCTTTTTAAAAAGCTGTTTTCTTCATTTTCTAAAATAGTATGCTAATTTAAAGTGGCAACATAAATCAAGCACATACAGCATTGTGAATAGAAAAATTAAAGCCCATCAGGCCATTTTCATCTTAAGTGGCCCCATGGGAGTGATGAGAAACTGGTACTTGGCCTGGCAAACAGGAACCAGGGTACTGTTTTGCATGCTGTATTGCTTAAAACCACCAGAAAAAAATCAAGAAGACAAAAAAAATCAAATTCCTGCCCAATTATAATGTCTATTTTCTTTAACATGAATCCACAAACGTGATACAACAATCTTAGGTTCCTTACCAGAGGCAATGATCCCCACTCTTTAGAGAGACTATAGTGCAATACTGAGACAGAATCACATGTAATATGTGTGTCCCTACACATCAGCATCTCCTTTAGTCTTGTTGAGTAGAAAAAAGGAAAATTAATATTAAGGTTCTTACCACTAGAGGGCTCAAAGGTTTTCCTGACCCTTTAACAACTCTACATTGAGACTTTGCTGTATTTGGTGTATGCTTTCTGGCCAGAGACAGATTGATTTCCTAAGGCCACAGATTTAGAGTAGAAAGCCATCTAGTCTAAACCCTTAAATTTACAGGTAAGGAAAATGGAGCCCAAAGGAGTCACACAAGTAATTAGAGACAGAAGTAGACTTTTTGTCCAGGTCTTTTCACTTTTGCACTCTTCAGTGACATCTAAATTGTCAAGAACATTAGGAATTCATTCTCATAATTTGTAATATTTTTGTCCTTTATAAACTATGGCATCATACTGAAAAGCATGTTTACCTGTTGCATTTAAAATGGAAAATAATTATGGTTTTATTATTGCATTGGTAAATTTTAAACCTTAAAATTTAAATTTTAGTTGAAATTTTAAAATGAATCATTTATATGATATTATTTTTAGAACCTAACAAAAATATGAAGACTATGAAAGAAAAATTAGATTCAGAAAATAAAAATTATATCAATTATACTGCAAATATGTGGTTCTATAAGTTTATCAATGCAATAGATTAATATAATTAATAAAATAAATCATTTATAAATTAGCATGATAATGTAGTACATATAATATAAAAGCAAAAAATAATTTTGAAGGAAGTTGGCAATTTTAAAATAAAACAATAGAACTTTAGCAAAATAATATACTTTTCCCAAAATAGCATAAGAATGACAGTATTCCATTATGAATATAACAGTTCTGGCTAGTCTGTTGAAGGGTATAACTTAAAGGAAAAGAACATGTCCAATCCAAGCTCAGGATTTATAGAAGCTAATGTGAAGCTCAGATGTGATAGTCCCTGGAGGACCCCTCAAATCTTGGTAAAAGCTTACTTCCTCAGTGATATCCTCCACCCACAGATGTCACAGGATATCAAGAGGCAAAGTAAGGTTGTGGTGGAATGATGATGATTGAAGAGGGTGAATTTGAATACAACATATAAGCAAAAAGTTAAAAAAACTTTTCCAGTTATCAAATGAAAACAGCATTAAAAATTAGCAGAACTCAATCTATTTGAAGTGAATAGTCTTGTTTCTTGTTCATACTGGTGGTGAAAATGGTGATGGTGGTCTTTAATTATTAAAAAATAGGACCGATATAGGATGATATCAAGAAGGTTGATATCCTGACTTGCAAGTAAATTAGATTTAAGTGAATCAGAGATGTGCAGTTATCTTCACCCTCTCCTTCAGTCAGTTGAGTCCTGTGGCAAGACATGTCAGGATTCAATGAGACTTTGGCCCTTTTAAGCTAAGGTCTTTCTCAGGTCCCAGTTTGTCTGAGTCAATGTCCATTCAGTGATTAAAAGTAGATTAGAATTGAGATAAATGATGGCTTAGTTTTTCTTCCCAAAAAATTCTCTTGTTTCTTAAGAGAGGGCAAAATACATTTTCTTACTAGAAATGTGATTGATTACATATGTGGAATGGATATAACACTGTCAGATTTGATTGCTTTGTTGTTCTGTTTAGCTTAATGGTTTTTCCTGGTTAAAATAGGGTGTGTGGTGGAAGGGAAAGAAGGAAGATCAGACAATAATCATAATATATCTTTTGAAAGGACCAATTCTTTTTAAACTTCCATTTAGCAGACAAAATACAAATAGAAGTCAATAAGTTTATTTTTACTAAGCAACATATTTCTACTAACCTTGGGGAATCTATAACTAGTACATCTATTAGATAAATCTATATAATCATTTAATAGAAAATTGGAGTTTCTATTTTCTCTTCCTAAAAGTTAAGATCAAAGCACTAAACATTCTCTTATCTTCAAAAATATTCATAAGTTGGCTATGTTTATATTATTCAAATTAATGATTTATATATATATATATATATTTCACCATTTTCCTATGTAAAATAGATATGTCAGTCAACAAGCATGGTTTTATGGTAATAAGTTACTTTATCTATCTTCCACATAGATACCAAACTGATAATCCTAAAACACAGATATGTAGAAGGGATGCAGCTATCAATCATACCATGGAAAATGAAGAGAAGGTCATTTAGGGCTGAGAAAGTTAGGGAGTCATAACAGAGGAGAAACTGTTTCTCATTTTATCCTGGAGTCTCTTAAGAGCCATTAAAGATTTTTGATTTGGAGTAGGGGGAGTATGATAAGGTCATTTCTGTATATCCAGACTCTAAATTTGTTATCTGTGTGGAAACTGGAGGGAGTAATTTACTGCCATAAAATTATGCTATAAATTAGAAAAAAGGGGAAAAAGTGAGAATTATCAAGATTTACCTCTGAAATCTAGTTCCAAATTGTCATCTTACACTAATTTCATATTTACCTTCATACAGTTTCCATATTGATAAAAATTATCTTGAAACTTTGCATAAATGACTATTCCTCTCTTGCTTCCATGTTTCAGCACAGATAGATCTGTGTTTGGTATGCATTTCCTCCTTTTTAGATCTTTTTTGTTCATTTTTCTCCATTCTAGGTGAAGAGAGTAAAGTCTCTGATGGGGACCTAGAGAACTGTACAAACCATACAGTTATAAAATATAAGAATCTAAGTCTTGTGTTGTAGCTAGCCCAGTACTGGAAGTCTCAAGGAAAAATTTTTTGTATTGACCTTTGAGACTACAGCTTAGTAGAAGCCATTCTCTCAAGTCAAGCCTATTACATTCTCAAACTCACTTAAGGCATTGAGAGATTTGGGGTTGATATAACTTTTTTTTCTGCCATACTCATGAGACCCCACTAGTCAATTCTCCTGGGTCACTTTAGGGACCCAGTAATTAACACACCCAGTTTCATTGAACTAGTTAATGTCAAATTAACTTTTTAAAAATGTATTAACTTCAAAGATATAGCAACAACAACAACAAAAATAAAAAACAAAACAAGAAAATGTTTTTTGGCATTTTTCCCCCAATGCCTCCAAGACATAATCCTCCCTCAACTCCCATACCACATTCATCTATTTAAAAAAAATTAGTCCCCTGCATTCATTGATCTAGGCCATATTTCTTTTAACCTCACAGTAAGCAGCAGATACTATCTTATTAATGTGTTATGGAAAATTAGATGATAGGGGGTGCACAGGAACTCACCCTTTATCTACAGATAAGGAAATTAAGAAACTGAAAGGTCAAGTGACTCAAGGGAGTGCAGTGAGTCAGCAAAGAGACCCAAACTCAGTTACTTTTCAGAGACCAGGGCTCAAAAACTGATCAAATGTTTCTGGCCAGGAGATCTTAACAACTCACATGATTGTTCTCTAATTTTACTGGTACTAAATGACCTTCCCTTCAGTTTCCATAGTATGGTTGGCAGTTGCATCCCTCCTACATCTCCACTTAATTTCTCCTCTGTTATGACTCCCTAACTTTTTCAGCCTTAAATGACCTTCTCTTCATTTTCTATGGTATGATTGACAGCTGTATCCCTTCTACATCTCCACTTAATTTCTCCTTTGTTATGACTCCCTAACTTTTTCAGCCTTAAATGACCTTCTCTTCATTTTCCATGGTATGATTGACAGCTGTATCCCTTCTACATCTCCATTCAGTTTCTCCTCTGTTATGACTCCCTAACTTTCTCAGCACTAAATGACCTTCTCTTCATTTTCCATGGTATGGTTGACAGCCACATTCCTTCTACTCAGTTTCTCCTCTGTTATGACTCCCTAACTTTCTCAGCTTTAAATGACCTCTTCAGTTTCCATAGTATGGTTGACAGTCATATCCCATCTACATCTACACTCAGTCTCTTCCTTATTATGATTCCTTAATCTGCTCAGCTCTAAATGACCTTCTCTTCATTTTCCATGGTATGGTTGACAGTTGCATCCCTTCTACATTTCCACTTAATTTCTCCTCTGTTATGACTCCCTAACTTTCTCAGTACTAAATGACCTTCTCTTCATTTTCCATGGTATATTTGATAGCTGCATCTCTTCTACATTTTCACTCAGTCTCTCCCCTACTTTGATTGCCTAACCTGCTCAGCCCAGGAACTCCCTTGTCCTTCATAAACAATAAGTTTCTCCACCATCATCACCCCACTTCTACACACATACACACACACACACACACATACCAATCATAAAGGCTCAGAAGACATTAAAATCACTTTCTCCTCAGGAAAGTTAGGAAGTACTCCTTAGTAAGAATAACACCTGTGGCAGAAATACAATGGTGTTAACTTCAGTTTTATGAATAATAACTGTCAGAATTCCAAATATATTTTAGCACTGAGAACCCATAACCACAAAGGCTGGAATCTACTATTGTTCTATTGGTCTTACACCTCCTTTGGAACTAGGAAAAGTAAATACTCAAATTCTAATCACTTACAAATACACTAATCTGTCTACCTCCTGTGCCCAGGCTCTTAGATTCATGGAAAATTAGTGCAGGAAATGGGCCTTAAAGATGATCAAGTCCTGCTCAATAAATGTCAGTTGTTCCCTATTACGTGGAGAGTTGAACATAAATGTCTCAGTTTAGCATATAAAGGCCTTCACAGTCTGGCTCCATTGTGCATTTCCAGCTTTATGATACATTTCCTTTTCACTTACTATACTTCAGTCAAACTGGCCTTCTTGCTCACAAATGACTTCCTGTTGTTCAGTTGTTTGTCATGTCTGACTCCTCATGACCCCATTTGAGGTTTTCTTGGCAAATATACTGGAAAGGTTAGCCATTTCTTTCTCCAGCTCATTTTACAGATGAGGAAACTGAGTCAGAGTTAAGTGATTTGCCTAAAAAATATCTGGAATGAGATTTGAACTCAGGAAATGATTCTTCCTGAGTGTAGGCCTGATATATCCAATGAATCTCCTAACTGCTGTCATAAATGATATTTCATCTCAATTTTCTGTTCCTTTGAGGCAGGCTATCCTTTTTTTCTAGGAATACATTCTCATATCAACTCCAAGTACCACCATTCAGATGAAACTTTTCTTGATTCTCAAATATTTCTAATTTTCCAAAAATAATTGCTATGTATCTATTTTGTACACATTTTTATATATGCTACTTCTCTCTATAAAATGCAAACTCTTTTCACTTAGCTATTTGTATCCTCAGTGCTTAGTGCAGGGCTTAGCATGTGATAGGTACTTAACAAATGCTTATTGATTTATTAAAATACAACCCCTCATTTTACAGATAAGGAAACTATGGACCACTAAGGTAAAGTCAGCCTGGTAAAAGTCAGGTAAAGTTGGTGACTGAATGAAGAGTAGAATCAGGTCTTTTTCATGCAGTTTTATTAAGACTTTTTTTTTATTATTTAGCGCCAGCTTCAGCATTTCTTTGTCTTCCAGATAGAGCATCATAAATTTTAGAGTTGGATTTTAAGGTCCTCTGTGTAAAACATCCTCATTTTATAGAATGGGAAACTAAGGTTTGGCTATGTGAATCAATTTCTGAAGGTCAGGCTGTTAGTAAGTGAGAAAACCTGATTTTGAACAAAGGTCTTCTAACTTTAGGGCAAGTACTATATCCTATAGCTTTCCATATATTCTTTCAGAGACTTTTCAGGAAATCTTTCAAGAATACTAGGAAAACTATTCCATTATCTGGGTGTACACAACTTTTCTCAAACATATTCTATGACTTTCCTGAGAATATGAATTGTCTACCTTCCACCACGGCATCTATTTCTAGTGTTAATTACGGCAAATCACATTTATGTTTAATTATATAGAGCTTCATTCCTGTAATACTCTTGGTTTCTCCTGTCTCCATGTTCTCCCCCCCCCATATTATCAATTTTTTAAACCTACAGGAATCATGTAAGCATGGACTTTATGTTTTAATCTATTATGCAGTTGGGAGCAACTTTTTTCCACTGGCTTCATCTTTTAAAATTATCTGAGAGGGAGACTCTTCTTCTCTTTTTAGAAGCATCCAGGATTAAAGACTCTCAAGAGGTGATAAAATGTAATAAGAAAAAAGGGTCTAACGCCATCTCCACTTTCTCCATATGAGCCCAAGAAATAGCCTAGAAAACTTGATTAGCAGTCTGGAGACCCATGTTGTAGTCCCTATTCTGGCTTTACCTTGCCATGTGACCTTGAGTCATATGGTACCTCTTTAGATCTGAGTTTCATTATGAATGAAAAGGGGAAAAAAGATGAATGAAACAACATTCTAAGTACATTCTAAATGTCAGGCATTGCGCTAAGCTCTGGATAGATAAAGATAAAAGACTGATTCCTGTCTTTAAGGAGCTTATATTTTATTGGGGGAGACCACATATATGGAGGAGTGGTGTCTAGGGAAAGGTATTTTGGTTTGTAAAATAACTGGGTCAGTGACTAGAGCCATATGAGTGATTAAATTCATCACTAAGACCATCAGAACAAATAGAACACATCTATGCCATGAGGAGATTGGCATTCATCAAATATTATTGAGTGCCATCCACATATGAATTCAGCCTGCTCTCTTAAAAAAAATTAAAATACAAAAAAGACTGCTGATGGCTTAATGATTTGGAAACCCTCATCTCTCTTCCAGGAAAACAGTCATTTAATGTCTCCTCATCCTGCACCAACAGACCATCTGCAAGCTTAGAGTAGGACTGCTGTATAGCAGATGTGCCAGCCTATAGCAATAAATGGCAAGCTGGAAATAGATTCTCTTCTCCCTGAGGAATATAACTCTAGTAGCTACACAGAAGAATGAAATAGTTCTTATTTTTCAATTGTTTCATAATGTCTTTTTAAAATCTCCTTTTCTTAGGAATGTTTATCTTTGAATAGTATTTCTGGGTTTTGTGGAGTACTACTTTATATCTGTTTCTAAACTACAGAGATTATCATTCATCCTAACAGTTATTCATCTTGTTAAGGCTTGTAAAAGAAATTATATTATCAGATTTATGAATATCTGAAGCTGTTGCATCCATTTAGACATTTTTGGATGTTTGCATTCATTTTTCAAATACAGATATACCTTGTTTCATGCAATAGCTTTATTTTTAGTGAAAGAGAATTTAGTAAAACCCAAATGGTTGGGTTTTAGAGACAGGAAGCCCTGAGTTCAAAACCTACCTTCAAGATTACTAGCAATTGCTAGATAATTACTAGCAAAATTACCTCAACTTCTCAATACTCTATAAGAGTCTCTAAGCTACAAATACTGCATTTTATTCAAACTTCATTGTTGGAGGGAGATTTTACATCAGCAGTTCTCACTTCTCCCCTCCCCCAAAAAAATTATTGTGGGAAAGAAAGAATTCCATTTTCTCAATTAAAGCATATTTTAAATGTATTAAGGGAGCTTCCTATTTTAGAGTAAGCCTACAGTGATTCTTTTTATAAATCAGATGCTTTTGTAAAGTGAAGAATAACTCCCTACTTGATTATTTCATAAAATAAAATTGTATAAAATTAGTGAGCTTTCCTAAAATAGGTTGCAATAAATAATACCCAGAAAAATTCCTTTAGCTATGTACAATCCTGTCTAACTCTGCTTTCATTCCCTTCCTCACAAATCATTTTTCACAATACTGACATAAATTTTCCTTAGCTATTCTTCTGTTCACTCTTCTACAAACCCTATGATACTTCTTTATTTCCCACCAAATATAGTTCAGACTCTGATTCCTGGCATAAAAGGCACTAATTAATGGAGCAAATGACATCATTACCCCATTCCTAATTCTTTTCTTGTTATGGTTCTTTCTATTGATAGATTGAGCTTTTAGAGCTCTTTTGAAAAGGGAAAGTATCTCAATTTTGGAATTTGCCATGTTTTGATCATTTTATTGGGGGGGTTGTTTTTTCTTTTGTTTTTGTTTTTTTTTTTGGTAAAAATAAAGTTATACAGAGCTTGTGGATTAAGCAAAACAAATTTCAAAATTTAAAAGAAAATAAATAAATAATACCCAGATAGCTTCCATTTTGTTCAGAAATTTACTTAAGTTTAAAATGGATATTCATTCATTTTAGTTCATCTGATTTTACAGAAATCATTTCAGTGACAAATAAGGGAAGAAGAAATTGATTATAAATGAACCTACAATAAGTTTGATAGTCCAAATATGAGGCAGAATTCATGTAGACGCAGCCTTATTGTTACTTGCTTTTTTTCCCTCACCAAGAAGTTCTATATTGACATATGTGGTTTTTTTCACAAAGTGAAATGAGCACATAAGATATACAATGCTTCCTGTTTTGAACCAGCAGGAAATAAAAGGGATGTTTTTATCTGCCATGCCACAGCATGCATCTCTGATCCAGCCAGATCTCCAAAGTGCAGAGACTTATAAACATTTATGTTAATTCCATCAGTGTAAAATGATAACATGTGAAGAAAATTACTGGGTCCCAGAAAAAAAACTTACTCTTAACAGCTGACCTTAGGGAAACTAGGCACCTCTCCAAAGTTATAATTCTCTAAAAAGGAACATTTTGATAAAATGCCCAGAATGGGAATTGTAAAAAAAGGATTTTTTGTTCAATTTGGGTTAGGTTATGGGGGAAAGTTGACATTTTTATTTTATTAACATCTATTTAGTATTCCATTCTAAAGCACATGGAATGATTAAATATCTAAATATATACACAAAGCTTAGCTATTTCTGTTTTTTTTTCAATAACCACGGAGAAGAGAGTTTTTATACCCCAATCTATTCTAGACAAATCAGATAGCTTATAGCCAAAACTGAGTTTATCTTCTTTCCCCACAACTTTGCTCCTGATTTTGAATTTACTATCAGGGGCATAGACTTTCATCAAGTCTTCTCAGTTTCAGAAAACTTTGTTGCTTCCCTATCCCTCATCTACTATCAAAATCAGTTACTGAATCTTTTTCATTTTTCCTCAACCAAATCAAACTTCTCTTTATTGCAGGTGCATACAATCAACCACAGGTTCTCACAATTACATGTCTGGACAACAACCTTCTATTAAGTCTTTCTAACTCTACTTTTATTCTCTTCCCCACAAATCATTCTTCACAACACTGACAGATAAATTTTCCTTAACTATACTTCTATTCACTCTTCTACAAACTCTATAATCTTTTTATTTTCCACCAAATATAGTTCAGACTCTGATTCCTGGTATCCAAAGCACTAATTACCACTGTACCTTTTGGATCTTCAATTCAAGAAGGGAGGAAGCATGTCTTTTATAAAATAAAGACCTAGTGTGTGCAGGTACTGTGCTGTTTTATAAACATTATTCCCCCTTTATCCTTACAACATTCCTTCAAGAAAGTGCTATTATTGTCTCCATCTCTTAATTTAAAGTTGAGGAAACTTAGACAAAGTTAGCTTGGTAGAAGTCATTTAAGATGGGAATAATTATAAGGAATATTATGAAAGTAAAACCAATAAGATGTGGCAACTGATGGGAATAAAGAGTCAGTGATGGCTTGAAGCTTGTGGTTCCCAGTGATTGGAAGTGTATTCTATTTTTTTTTTCTATTTTCTATTCTAAGAGTTCTATTTTGGATATGTTGAGTTTGGGATCCTCTGGGCACTTACAGGTAATATTTGTCAAATGGCTGGAGTCTAGAAACTCAGGAAAGATATCAGAATTAAATCTGTAGATTTTGGAGTTTATAACAGAGATGATGGCTGGTTATAGAGTAACTGATAAGTTAACCAAGGGATATGAGCTACTTTGCTTTTTTTTTTTTTTTTTTGCTGAGGCAATTGGGGTTAAGTGACTTGCCTAGGGTCACACAGCTAAGAAGTGTTAAGTGTCTGAGACCAGATCTGAACTCAGGTCTTCTTGACTTCAGGGCTGGTGCTCTATCCACTGTGCCATCTAGCTTCCCCAATATGAGCTACTTTGGTAGAAGTCATTTAACTAGAAAGCTGGAGATATGATGAATATTATGAAAGTGGAATCAATAAGATGTGGCAACTGATGAGATATGGGGGAATCCAAGATAAAAAAAAACTAAAGAGAGAACTGATGATTTATCAGTGCAGATTAAAAAAATACTTTTTTAAAACTTTCTTATATTTGTCTTATGTGTGTGTGTGTTTTCTTTTGCAACATGCCTAAGGTGAACATATGTTTAATCAGTATCATATTGCTTGCCTTCTCAAAGTATAGGAGACACACAAAAGAGAGGGAAATAACTTGGAATTCAATTTTTTAAAAAAATATTTAAAAATATATATATATAATTGGGAAATATTTAAAGAAATAAATAAACAATTTTTTTAAGTGAAGGAAAGTTGACAGCATAGAGTTTTAGGGTACATGCTGTGTAGGAGTAAATATCCCAATATGGATTCAGAAAAGGAAA
The DNA here is from genome assembly GCA_023553655.1 of Myrmecobius fasciatus. NCBI lineage: Eukaryota > Metazoa > Chordata > Mammalia > Dasyuromorphia > Myrmecobiidae > Myrmecobius > Myrmecobius fasciatus. Next base: position 417,650 of record JAJPUD010000161.1, on the reverse strand, counting down.
CAGAAGAAAAGGCCTCACCAAAACAAAGAGATCAAGAAAACAATGTTATAAAAACCCAAAGAAGAAAGAATATCAAAGAATAAGAGGTGGTCTATAATGTCAGATAAGAAGGTGAAGACTGAGAAAAATCCATTGGATTTCTCAATTAAGAAATCACTGGTAATCTTAGTAAAATAAGTTTCTGTTGAATGATAAGGTCAGAAAACAGAATACAAGGGGTTATAAAATGAATAGATACATGAAACAAGGAACTAAAATAACCAGCCTAGACAACATTTTTTTTCTAAGAGTTTGTTGAGGAAGAAAAGGATAGATATATATATAGAATAATAGCCTGGGGGAGGGGGAGGGCCAACAGGCTCAATTAAAAACAATTTAAGAATGTGGCAATTCTGGGCATGTATGTTAGACAGCAGAGAAAGAGACAATTTCTTTATTAAAAGATATTGAAAACTATAAGAGATTATGAAGGAAGCAAACTATTCACCTTCATATTTGTCTCAGGAAAAATGTCATCCTAGGAGATCCTCTCCTTTACTTTTAATTATGCTGTTTCTATACTTAGAATGCCCTCCAATCCTCTCCTATTGGATTACATTTACTGAATTCCTAGCCAACAATTAAAACTTTAACACCTTCAGGAAGCCTCAACTTACCTAATTCTCTCTAGCTGTCCTATATTCCTGGATTCCACTCTCTTCTCACCTCATAGCTCTAGCATCATCTAGTTCAATTCTCTAATTTTACAAGTGAAGAAACTGAAATGCTGGGATTTTAAGTAATTTGAGCAAAGCAGCACAGGTAGTAATTGGCTGAATTATTATTTGAGCTTAGGCATTGATGAATATACAGATAACTATAATATTTTCCTATGATCCATATCCTTCTTCTAGGCTAAAAACTCCATGAATCAAGTAAGCAATAGGGATTTATCAAGTACCTACCTTGTCTTGGGTATTTTGCCAGGCATTAGAGATACAAGAACCAAGGTCCCAATCTTATAGGAGCTTAAATTCTAGCCAAAGCAGAGAAAATGTTCATATTATAGGTACATAGCAATTAGAACCAAGTTCTAGCAACTGAACAAGATACTAGCAACTGAGAGATCAAGAAAAGCTTCACATATTAGGTATTTGAAGAGATGGAGGTGAGAAAAGGGTAGAATCCAAGAATATAGGAAAGCTGGTACAGAGGTATAGAAACAAGATTTGAAGGCCCACTTATGAAAAACAGTAAAAAGAACTTATGGGAACATAGTGAATGAGAAAATCAATAATATATAATAAAGTTTAAAATATAGGTCGGGACCAAAGCCAAACAATAAAGTTTATGTTTGATATTAGAAATTAGAAAGCCATTGGAGTTTATTGAGTAGGGGAATAGCATAGACAGACCTCAGCTTTAAGAAAATCACTTTGATTCCTGAAGAGTGAGGAGAGACTTAAGGTAGGTTAATCAGTTGGTAAGTTATTGGTGGTAATGAAATGGTGGTAAAGTCCTGAATTAGGATGGTGACTATGAGTGGAAAGACATTGACAGTTGCAAGAGATAACATGGCAACAAAAAGAGAGATTTGATAAATGATTGGAATGGATTAGGTAGTTAGAAATAAATAATGACAATGAGGTTGTACATCTATGTGACAGGAAACAGAGGCATAATTGAAACAAATAGGGAAGTTCAGAAGAGGGGTGGGTTTGGGGACAAATAGACTGAGATGTTTTTGACACTCTAAGAAGTCCACAGAACTTCAAATTTGAAGTATCAAGGAGGCAGTTAGAGTTATAGTATTGGATCTCAGAAGAGAATCTAAAGCTGAATAAATGGATCTGAGAGTCATCAGCACAAAGGTAATAATTAAATCCATGGGAACTTGAGATCACTAAAAAAGAGTAAAGAAAGAAGAAAAAAAGGGTGCTAGTTCTGGCCTTGAGAGTACAATCAGGTGTCTGCTGGAACCAGCTGCAAGGCTTGAGAGAGCTGACTAAAATTTTTATGATGAGTTGCTAAACACTTGCCAAGATGTTTTTGTATTTTTCTATAAATATCCATTAAGCTCAATAGGAGTACAATAGAAGGCTCAGGGAATGTAATCATCACCAGACTGGAGGCCTAGTGGCAATAGGATAATATTTAATAATAACAATAAAACAATAATAATAGGCATTTATATAGTGCTTTAAGTTTTTCAAAGTACTTTATATCCATTATCTTATTTAAACCTCACAATACTCCTGGCTATATCCACAGTTAGGTAATAAATCAAGGATAATGATTATTGTCAGAGTAATATTCTAATTGCTCTCTCTACAAAAGTTAAGTTAATTTTGTTTTGCTTTTTCCTTAGAAGCTATTGAGACTTTCCTTGATACTTGCTTAGTTTAAGTGAATAAGGGCTGAGATGTTAATGTCACTTCCTCATCTCCTGGACACTAAACAGCCTCAAGACGCTTCAGGGACTATCAAATGCTTACTTAGTAGATCACAAGAACTTTATTCAGCTGAATACATTCAAGAAAGGTTTAATGCCTATCCTTGCTCTTATAGGTAAATAAATCTCCTTTTATTATCTACAAATATTTCATTTTATTCCAATGTTGAAGCTAAATTACCAAAGAATTGACCTGAACTGGGCCCAGTCCACAATAATGATAGAATAACACCATGAAGAAACCAGAAAAGAAGCTAATCTTCAAATAGTAACTAAAAATGTGCTTAGAGATATATTGATTCTTTGATTTATTCCAACCTGTTCTCCAGATCTGAAATTCAATTCAACAAACATTGATTAAGGACCTTTACTTAATCAATACTTTTAAGTAAGGCATTCTACAAGGTAAGAATACAGGAATGTAGCACAAACACATGTATGTATGAAATCCTTTAGAGTATTCTAAAGTTAAAAATAAAAAAGATTTTTTTAATTTATAAGAAAATTTTAAAAACATATAGATTAGTGTACAGTCTTCCTAATAAACTTTCCTATTTTCTCCAATTCCATATACCATCCATTACTCCATTTGAAAATGAATTTTGCTTTAAAAAATGAAGGATCTGAAGAATTCAGAGGAAGATGGGTAAACAAGCATGAACTAATGCTGGGGAAAGAAAGCAGAACCAAAAACATTATGCACAATAGGACAGTAATGCTAATTAAAAGTGGGCTAAAATGAAGATGAATCCTGTGTAATTATAGGGACCCATCAGTACCAAGAGAAGCAGTGAAAAAAGCTCATCTTAGTCCTTTCCATTTGTTTTGGAGGTGAACAATGTCTATCTAATGTTCCTAATGGAAATTAATGCAGTCCCTGTATTTGACTGGTTTTGCTTAATTCTTTCATTGTTTTTAGAAAAGATTCACTGAATAGGTGCAGAAAGTGGAGTACCAGGTACATAAACAAACACTTAAATTTTTTTATTAACTAGAGAAGTAGCTCTAAGTGATATAAAAGCAAAAGGAAACAATGAAACTTTTTAAAACCTTTTAAGTTATTTTTTAATCAGAAGATATTCTTCTGTTTGGTGCCATGGATTTAAAAAAACAGCTTTACACAGTCTATGGCCTTCAAACACTATATCTTTTATAACAACAATTATTTTTCAGTCTCAGCAAATGAGATTTTGCTTTGGCCTGTTTTGGTCTTCTCCAGTGTAAATTGTTTTCAGAGAAATAAGTAATTTTTCACTACAAGCAGAATGAAATACTGAACTGATAAGCTAGTTTTGGAGAAAGAATATGAACTTTTCAAACATTCATGATTGGTTTTCAAGTTTGTTGATTTATATATTCGGTTTTCTTTTTTTTGAAGATTCTAGCACAGTAAGTGTTCAATAGTGCTTGTCAAATTGATTTGAACTGAGTGTATTAAACGGTTTTCTGAAGCTTTCAATATTGAACTGTATGTCCTATTAGCTGTATATTCTAATATTAGGACATAGCTGTATATCCTAATATTAGGACATATTAACTATATCCCAATCCCATGGCATTTTAAATCTTCTTACAGATTTTAGAATCATCTCATTTTGTAATTTTCAGATCACAATTAAGAACAAATATTTATTTTGTACAATGCCAATTTTCTTATTTGAGAGCATTCACAAAACTGCTTTTGTTCAAGTTTGTTTGCATACTGCATTAAAAGAAAAACCTATTAGAATAAATTACCCAGGCAAATCCAACTGTTATGAAACAAGAGTTACCTTGCTAATTAACTCCATCTCTAAAGGTAGGAATGTTACAGGTAAAAGAGATATAATACCACTGCATAGTCAGGAACAATTATATTGAAAGGGAATTCTCCCTTTCTCTTAAACTCTATTCATCCCCCAAACACATTTGTAGAGGTAAGGTCCAGTTAAAAGGAATGCCTAGGAATGGAGAAAATAAGTCACAAAATCACAGAAATATAGCCTTATGAATACAGGTGAAAAGAGTGAAAAATTGTTCCATTCTTTGTACCTTTATCACAGGGAATTTCCTGACTTCTTATACATGTATATGAGTCTTGAGAGGTTTTTATAGCCCCATGTACCAACTACTAGAACTATGCAATTTAAGCTGGTTCCTAGAGACATAATATTAAAGGATCTAGAATTGGAAGAGACCTTGAACATAATAGTTTCATAAATTAAGAGCTTTATTAGTCATCTAATGCAGAGGTGTAAGATGTAAAGTCTACTGGCCACATGTAACTCATCACACTCCTAAATACCCTGAACCAAATTAAAATGTAATTGGGAAATATTTAACAAAATAAATAAAAACACAATAAAACATAGGTAATATTACTGTGTGGTTTTCTAGGTGGGCAATATATGACCCACAAAGATCTTATATATAGTTAAGTGGTTTAACACTACTTTTATAAATTAACTTTTTTCATTTTACAAATGAGCAACCTGAGACCCACCTTAATGTCACTCAGGTAGTAATTAGCAGGGGCACAATTCATCTACATCTTTATTCCATATTCTTTTTATTGCACCTCTCCTTTATCTTTAAGCAACCATGATTTGCAAGCAATCACCCTGACTCACATAACCCACAGAATATATTAACTAGACACTGTAAACAGTTTAAAATACACAGCATAGTCATTTTAAATCTCTGAAACAGAAGAAAACAGGAACTATATAGAACAGCTGTTCATTCTCTCTTTTTGTTGGTCAGAAAATCGGCAAAGCTGAAGAGTCAGGAGACTGGTGAAGAGAGAAAACACTGGAGTGGTGAGGTAATAGGAGTCAAGTGTCATTTATGCTATGATTTCCTTGGGAGCTGGAGACAGCCTTTAAAAGTATCTCATTTGAAAGGGAAAGTAACAATACTATCTGCCACCTGCCTTATGATAGGGTGAGTATGATAAAACCAATGATTTTTGCTAAAAATCATTACTTTGCTGATATTTTATTAAGTTTGTGATATTTATTACTTTGTGTTGTTAAATGTGTAAAAAAACATAATCATGTGTGATACTTCAAAGGATTTTTTTAGTTAGGAATGTGTCTCCCCCATTTGCTGTATAGGGGAAAATCTAATGTCCTTCATTCCTCAAGAATCAGAATGATAAAGTTAATGAAGGTCTGTATGTGGAATCAGATCATATTAACCCAAGTTCTGAGTCTGAGTCAGGATCTGATTTTTGGATTGAATAAAGAAATGAAGGATGGTAAGCCTAGGATAGAAAAGACTTAGGGATTACTTGAAGGGAAGAGGATTATATTTGTTTTGTCAGTTCTCAGAGAGGAAAACTAGGAGCAATAGGCAAAAAGTTATAAAGGCAAATTTTGGCTCAGTAAAGTCAAATAGTTAAACATTCCCTAACACTTGAACTAAGCAGAAGTGAAATGGGCTGCCTCCAAACATAGCAAGTTCTCCTAACCGAAGGTCTTCCAGTCGGATGGCCAGTTTTATGATCTGATGTGGAAGCAACTATTTCTGATATGAGTTAGACTGTAGGGTCTCTCAGGTTCTACCTCTAAAATTCTGTCATTCCATAACTTACAATACGTATCACTCTCCTAGGTTCCTTATTTGTAAAGTGTATAATTGTGAAATAATTATACATTTCAGATTTATGATAAAAGAATTTGTTAGTTCTTCAGGCAACTTTCAAAACTTTCAAAAAAAAATCAATTGCTGAATTGGTGCTGATCTGAACAGTTAGAGGCATTTTCTTCATAGGAAGGTCTTTACCCTACTGGAATCACAGGTGCCATTTTCCTTTTTCCCCCAGAAGAAATCCCTATAACTCAATTGGGTATTACAAAGAAAGTGTTTTATATGAAATCATTAAGAAAAAATATTAATGGAGGGAAGCATTTTGATGGAATTTTCAAAATTCAACAAGGAGAGAATAGAAGTAAAGAAAAATATTCTGATTTTAATGTGACTTTTATTTAGAGAGACTATACCCCAATGAACTAATTTTAACAAGGCAATAATGAAGGGATTTTTAAAAAGCATTATGTGAAAGAAAATAAAAGTGAAAAAGAGACAAGGAGGAAGGTGAATCAAAGGAGACAGAGAACAGTGTAAAATGTAGTGAGAAAGAAAATATTATAATTTTAATTAGGATAAGAATAACTCTGGCTGCAAGACTGGTTTCAACAAAAAGAGAAAACATCTCTAGTCTAAATAAATTAATATGATTACAACTAAGCTGAATCCCAGTCAAAAAAAAAAAATAGGTAAACAAGACTCAGAAGCAATTGAGCACTAGAGCCCTGTGTCTGATAATTACAAGACACAAACCACTTGAGAGAAGTACTCCATTTTTTTTTACATCTGCTGAGAATGTTGGAAATTATTTGGCAGAAAATAAGTACAGACCAGCATCTCATACTATAAGCTCCAAATGCTTAAGTGATCCAATCATTTGATGGAAAAAAAAAAAAACTAAATGTGAACACAAAGAGGCACTTTTTAGCTCTTTGACTAGGGAGAGAGTTCTTAACCACAAAGAAGTTTGAGGTAAGAACAACAACAACAACAACAACAACAACAAACAGATAATTTTGATTAGATACAATTAGCAATTTTTGCACAAAGAAAGACAACTTTTAAAAAGAAATAAAAAGTTTTGAGTGGAGGAAAAATCTCTCCTTTAGTTGAATGACTTTCATGTAGGCAAGATATTACAGTATGTATGCATGAATATATTACGTATGTATGAAATTGAATCAAATATAAAAAGATCTATTCCCCAATAGAGAAGAAGGAAATTAATGAGAAAAGTGGTTTCAAATGAAAAAAGTAAGGTATCAATAATCATATGAAAAATACTCTTGAATTACTGCTAATAAAAGTTCAAATTAAAACTCAGATTTTACTTCATTCTAATCAAATTGGTATGAATACTAAAAAATGGAAATAGGAACTTGACTGCCTAGTGTTAAAAGAAAAGAGATAAGAACCTCAAGAACTATTAGAAGTAATTTGTGACACAAGATCAATAGACAAAAAGAGAAAGAAAAATAGGAGTGAACTATGACTGAAATAGCAGAGACCAAAGAGCATCATTGGCCCTACAGGAATTTTGAAATAGAAGACTCATTATGAAACCACCAGGAGATTTAGAGGAAATTCCAAGAAAAAAACTTTAAGAGAACTGTAAGAAGTATTTTAAATTTTATGTAGCTCAACCCCTTGGTACAGTGGAAAGGTAAATTAACTAAGTGAGGCACCCTTTGCACTTACTGAAACTCAAATGAACTAGGGTCCAGCAAGAAATATATTACAGATTCTGTTCTGAGAAGCAGCAACTCTATCAAACAGCTTTTTCTTCTTTTTTTGACAATTTCTAGCCTTTTAGAAATTTCCAAATGAGTTAAAGCATAAGTCCAAAACAACTAAACCTGCCTGTGACCTTAAAAGGGAAGCTACCTCTGCCAATTAGTCAATAAACATTTATTATGAGCCTACTAAGTGCCAGACACTGTGCTAAGTGATAGAGATAAATAGAAAGGCAAAAGACGATTTCTGCCCTCAAGAAACTCACAGTATCAAGGAATAAACTAACAAAGAAAAGGAAAATGAAAGTAGGAGGGGAGATGGAAGAGAGGGAAGGTACCTGTTGCAGGGAATGATAATGTCCAGGAGTGCAAATGAGTAAGAAATAATGAGATTATTGCCCTGGACCCCTCCTTAAATGGAGGATCTGGGAGGTTCTCTCTACAGAGATCTCTACTTAAACTTCTGCTCTAGACACTGGGGATTCCCCTTGTTCCTAGCTAACAGTTTCATCTTGTCATTTTAAACCAACTTCTAGATCCTCAATCTAATTTTTTGTTTCATCTAGGCCTGTCCCAGATAATTCCTAGAATTTCCACACTTGTGACAAAAACAATAGAAAAACTAATTTTAAAGGTCTCAGTCAAAACTTTATCCCCCATCCTAGCCTCCATCAAACCTAAGGCCTTCTGAGACTTCTTCAAGAAATTGTTCTGGTGTGAAAGAACAACAGGACTTTTGTTGATACCTCCTTCCATTTTTGAAACTCAAGAACACAATGCAACCTGAGTCCACATCTTTTTCTTAATGTCGCCTGTTTCTCTTCCTTCTATCCCTTCCTTTGGCTACATTAGTATGTTTTTGAACTATAAGGAATTATGAATACCAGGAATTCAGAGAAACTAGAAGACTTGTGTGATTGATAAAGAGAAAAAAAAAGTGGAACAGAGAATTTACAAAACAATGAGAACAATCACCACAGTACTATGAGAAAAACACTAAAATATATCACAATTCAAATTAATTACATGGTTGATATCAGTTCAAAAGATTGATAATGGAACACAAACAACAGCATCAAAAAGTTTGAGCTAGATGGAATGAATACTTCAGAATTTACTTTTTTATTGATTTCAATACTTTTCATTCTCAAATAATGCTCCCCTATAGCAATAGTTTCTTTGTCACTCAACATGAACTTGAGGGAACTCCATCCTCCTTCCATACAAAGATCATTCTTTACCTGGAAGAAATAACTTTCTCCACTTGTATTTTTGGCCTATCATTTCCTTTAGATTTTTAAAATTATATTTCAATAAATGTTAGTTTCAATTTAGTTTATTTCAGAGCATTTAAAAACAGAGTCATTCCAAAAATTAACCAATTAATTAATCAAAAGGTATTTGTTGAGGTCCTGTCTTCAAGTCCTGAATATCAGGGTAGATCCTTTGCAGAGTCTAAAAGGAAATATAAGGTAAAATCTTTACACATAGAGATTAACAATTTAATTGGAGAAAAAAAGCATAGACACATAAAGCAAGGAATAAGATCACACATTGATAAATATACATAAAATATATATAAATATATAAAAAATAAGAGTACAAAATATGTACAAAAATATTTCTAGCAGTTCTTTTTTTGACGGCAAAAAACTAGAAGCACGAGATTTATCCATCAATTGAGAAATGGAAGAATAAATTATGATGTATATAAATGTAATGAAGTATTGTTTTTTAATTTGTACATAAATTGGATTTAAGTGAGGCAGAGTTGCAGGAAGATGTCAGCCTCACTGTCTCTTGCAGAGTTATCACTGTCGAGTGGCAGAATTGAGTCAAGATGATTTGAGATGGAGAGGATAGCCTTGGTGTATTCAATGTCTAATCAAACTCTAAGTGCTCCACGATATCTGTTTGCTTCATCTGCCTTCATGGTGATTGGAATAAATTGTTCTAATCCTAGACAATTGCCTAACTCATGATTAGATTTGAGACCCATGGGTTGCCCTCAACATGGTTTAGCCCAGCCACCAAAATGGTTTACCGGGAAGTGGCTACTGGGCATGCTGCAGCTTCTTGAAGGCATAGGTGATAAGTAGGTGGACAAAGATGGACACCTTGAAGAAGTGAAGACAGAGATAGTTTCAGAGAAAAATGAGAAAGCTCACATGAATTCATGCAGAGTATCTTAATACTGACTCAGGAAAGTTTGTGATACCAAATTCTCCTACAATCAAACAGAGCTCAAATAAGATAGAAAAGCAAGTTAGCTTTATCAAGGGGAGAAACTCAACAAAAAGGGCAGTCAAAGAGAATAATCTGAGCCCACAGGTTGGAATTGAGTAATATACTGGAGTCCTAGAGGGAACAGAGTACCTTCTTTCAAACCAATAAAATCTGGTGGGGTTTTATATATATATATATATACATATACATATATATATATATATTATTAGAATTATATATAATTCTAATCTAGATCTAACAGGACCAGGAATCAGGGGAAGAAAGTTAGGAGCCTAGGCTTGGTGACTGAAACTGATTGATACTAGGAGGGAGAGAGATTCCTGTTTGGAGGCTGGTTGACATTAAACTTTCAGGAGATAGTGATTCAGGGGGGTTTGAGGCTCCCTGGAACTTCTCCATTTTGCAAGTCAGCAGGATAGATGCAATATTCTAAAAATCCAAATGTGTGCCTCTCCCCAAATGTATGAATCACCAAAAAAAAAAAAATCACCTTAGCAGGCACTAAATCCCAAGCAATACTTATACTTAAGATAAGTTTCCAGCATCAGTTCCATGATATGCTTTAGTCATATCCAACTTTATGACTCAATTTAGAGTTTTCTTGGCAAAGATCCTAGGGTGCTTTGCCATTTCTTTTTCCAGTTCATTTTACATATGAGGAACTGAAGCAAACTAGATTAAATGGCTTGCACAGGCTCACACAGGTGGTAAGTATCTGAGGTCAAACTTAAATTCAGGAAAATGAGACTTCCTGGCTAGGTCCAGCACTCTTTCCCCTGTGTCATCTGGATATATATTATACTCAAATCTAATTGCCTGATCTCCAAGTAGAGACAATAAATATATAGAAAAAAGGAACAGACTTGGGCTCTCATACTTCTGCTCATTAATGGGATATCTAACATCCCATTAAATGGATAATATTATACCTGACTTCTTTTAATTTCTATTGTTTTCCTACTGGATAAATGATTTTGAATATTTGAATTTCTATTCCTTAAGTAAGCAGTAGTTTTCTTCTTCACTGTTTATAAGATTATTTCTCTGTCACTGGTACTCTACAGAGTTTGATAACCATGTATATAAATGAATTAAATCTAACATTAACATCTAGTGATATATTCAATCAATTCTGCTAATCTTTGGTTTGTCTTGATCCCAATAATTCTGGGAAATTTTGCTATATAATTTCCTATAATATAGTAGTCTGAAAGATTTTTTCAAGGAACTGAGGGTGCTTAAATTATCTCATTTTTTGCCCTGCACTCTTCTGTCATTTTTGCTTATAAAGGGGCAAACTTTTTTTTAGGTAACATCCTTTCATCTTTTTTTTAACTAATTACTTATTTTGCTTCCGCTGGTATTGTATATAGTAGTATTTTTGATATTAATAGCTTCCTCATACATTTGTATATATATATGTATATGCATATGCATATACATATATATATATATGTTATAAGAACATGAATATACAAACAACTTGAAAGTGTAAGTCTGACAACCTAACACTTGTGATGAGCATGCATGGTTACCTTGACCAAATGACATTTTTGTACTAGTCCAAATAGCCAGATGTGTTTATCATGAATTATTACCCGCATGTATGACATCAATATATTCATATATTACATCAGGGAAGGGAATGAGCCATGCTGAGCCCATTTTGCCATTTGATCATGAAAGAATGGCTGATTGCTATAGTGGAAACTTAGTCTCAGTCAAGGCAGAACAGAATCAGGAAAGCCCACGCTGATAATGATTAAAATCTGAGTGAAACTACATTATGAGTGTCTGGCTTCCTGGAGCCCAGAAAAAACCAAGTGCAACTTGTCCAGAAGGTGCTCTCTTGTCCCAGCCACTATTGCCACTGCAGCATGGTCTGTCTCCATTGTAAGGAGTCATCCAACTCCTTGCACCACTAATCCTCAGACCTCTGAATCATAATCAGTTTTCCTGCCACCTTGCTATAGTAAGATTATTTCAGGTAGTTTGAATGTGACTTTGAGTGTGACATTCTTTATTGCATCTCTCAGGGAACTTAGGACATTTTAGGAATTAGATGATTTTCAGTGTGTTTTGTAAGAATGAAAGTAGGGGCTTTTCTCCTGTTAAGTAATAGGATGAAGTAATTGAACAGAGTAATAAAGAGCATACTTATTGTTTGAAGTAAATAAAAGTAACTTGATTAAAGCATGTACTTCCTTGCCTTTCTTTGAATTATACATTCCTAATTTTGACTGCTCTTTTACAGCCAATACAACAAACACAAAAGAATAATTCTATTTCTCATTAATTCAGTGTTTTTATTTAAATTTTCTTCAGATCACTACATGCTTTTAAGTTTCATTATCATTTTGTCTTGTTCCCTTTTTTTTGCAATTTTTTTTTGCAATTTTTTTCTTTTACTGAGAATAGGACTTCTCTGCTAAGGTCAAATATTTTTTTTTACCATCCCCAGTTCCTACTGTATTTCCCCCTACAATATTTATTTTCCAATTTTATTGATCTTGTAAAATTTCCTAGACTAGACTAGAAACTAGTCTCTCTAGTTGGCTAGAGAAACAAACTAGTTATCTTTTTTCTCTCTGTTCTTTTTCAACTAATAATATTTATTCACTGCATTAGATTTTTCTGCTTAATTATTTGTTTTTGTCCCTTTCCAATTTCTGAGAGGCTATTCTTTTTTTGGTTACCCTATCTTTTCCCTGCTTGTTCTTGTTAAAATATTGGACAGGTGTGTTTCTATTCTTATGATAAATATTGACAATCTAAGATTTCTTAGGATTTCTCTTTCCATCTAACCAAAAGTCTAGGAATATTATTTTAGAAGCATGGGGATCAGTAGAAGGGTATTATAACAATACAGGTGAGATATTATAATTGCCTGTTTGAGTGAAAAGAACCAATCTGAATAAGGAAGGTGTCTGTGTGAGAAGCCAGAGATATTATAGAAATAGGATGGTCAATTTATAAACTGATTAGAAGCAAAATAAGAGAAAGAGGAAAGTTTCAAAATTTACTGAGCTAGAAGAATGATGATGCCATCAGCAAAAATAGGGAAGTTGAAAAGAAAAATAGATTTAGTGGAGTAGACAATAATTTTAACTACCAAGATGAAGTCAAGACTGACACTCAAATTGTATGCTTTTTGGTCTATTATACTTCCCATTATATTGTGTAGTGTTTTGTTTTGTTGGGAGGATTTTTGTTTGTTTTTAAGAACTAGAGTATCCAGATCAAGACAGCATCAATCTTTTTGTACTGAGAGGCTTCCCCGGGAATACTATTTTCATTTCTGGGCATAAAATTTTGAGACATTACCCAAACAGAGAGCAGATAGAAGGCAAGTAAATTGTTGAAATGTTTGGAAGATAAGAAACATGAGGAACAACTGAAAGAAAAGGTGAAGATTAAGCTGAAGGAGAAAGGACTACATAGAAACATGAAGATTCTTCAAATATTTGAGCAGTGTACATATGGAAGAAAGTTTAGACAACTTGTTACAGTTAAAGAAGGCAGAACTAAAGGTAATAGAATGATATTTCAGTAGGCAGAGTTTAGCTCAGAATAAGGAAGAACTGAAACTATAGGAGATATCTTAAAATACAGAAAGGCCATGTCCCTAGGAAAATACCATTCTGTCACTGAAAGTATTCAAAAAAAGATTGAATTGGTCTCTAGCAAGCCTACCAATTTATAGGGTATTGTGGCATAGCCATCAGACTAAGAATTAGGAAAACTGGGGTACAATCCCATCTGTACATTCATGTGACTTGAAACAAATTCATTTCCTCTCTCAATATTTATTTTCTTATCTTTAAACTGGGAAGATTAGATTGTTATCCTTAAGGTTCCCTCTAAATGGTGAGTCTGCTAATCAGTGAAAAGTACAAATTTTCTGTGATTCAAGAATTCTTGCTTTAAGTAGATTAGGCTAGATAACTCAGGTTCCTTTATACAACTAAGGTTCTATCATCTTCATAGAACATGCTCATATATTTAATTTTAAATTTATCTTGGAAAAAAAATCCAACACTCAAATTTTTGCATATATAAGGTTTGGTTTCAATTGTTAGGTTTGGGGTGTTTTTGCAAAGTATTTTCAGATTTTAATATAAAATTTAGGACATATAAATTTAAGTTTCAATCACTGAAACATTTACTATTTATAAATATGCTAAGAAACTTGAGATAACATTTTTAAAGGCTACAGCTTAAGTAATTAATCAGCTAATTTTTCAAGATTCCTTGATATTGTGTGATAGGTACTGGTTATACAGGAAGTGGGGGGGCAGTAGTGTTTCATTATTTTTTCAAAGGAGAATTTAACAATTAGATGCACAATTTATAAAGCTAGAAAATACAAAGCATTACTCATAAAATATCTAAATTGTTAAGAATTCTTATCTATTGCTTGTGATAATCTGACCATTTCAGCTGGTCTGATCTTGTTAGATGAAAGTCCTTTTATCAGTGATATATCAGAGTCCTGCAGAACTATTTTTCATATTCAATAAAGCTTCACTTTGCATAGATACAGAAGAATATAGACATGTGGATTGTGTGTGGATAAAACAGAAATCATGCAGTAGTCTAGTGTGCTCAAAAAGATATTCAGAGAGATGGGAAAGTATTCTTAAGAGAAAAATGAAAGAGAAGCCTGCTTGTCTCATGGAATTTCAAATTTTGACTCCATGAATATTTCTGGAAGTAGAAGCAATAAAATAGCATGTTCTGTACAACAAGACACATTCGTAAGTATCAGACTGCACATGATTGTTAAATACCTTATAGCTGACTGTTTACTTTATATAAACAAGGACTAGTAGTTGTTGATTTCCAGTCTTTCACACTGGGACACAGAAACTTTTCCTGAAAGAGTGGACTGGTTGGTTTCTTCTACGAAACAAAAAAGAAGTTAGAAGACATTCATCTTTGTCTGCTATAGGGTGAACTTGATGAAAATGAAATTTATATCATCAATAGTAAGATCTATTTTTTGGCAAAGTACCAATTGTAAGTGAAGTTTTTCACTGGACAATAACAAAATGCTGCAGCTTCAGGATATAGTATGTTCTTTCTTTTTTTGTGTTCTATGAGTGTGTGTGCATGTGTTTGTGTGTGAGAGATAGAGATATTTTCAGTAAATCAGACATTCTAAAACTATTTTGAAAATCAGCCATTTCCAGATATTTCAAGGTTTTAAAAATCACATTGATTCTAGCTGTGGATAATTTCGAGGGTTCATTTTTATCTGTTGACCTTGATTATATGGAATGACTCCATACCTTCATGTTCTGTGTAAGCTTAAATAT
The DNA here is from genome assembly GCA_023553655.1 of Myrmecobius fasciatus. NCBI lineage: Eukaryota > Metazoa > Chordata > Mammalia > Dasyuromorphia > Myrmecobiidae > Myrmecobius > Myrmecobius fasciatus. Next base: position 402,351 of record JAJPUD010000161.1, on the reverse strand, counting down.
GTACCAGTAGTTTTAAATAATAAAAATGTTATATGCTGCTGCAGATAAAATGTCTTTTGCTTCTAATTTGGTATTAGAATAGATAAATGAAAACATTAAGAATTTTGTTTCTTCTATAATAAAAGATTAATGACATAGAATCACACAGAATCATAGAATTGTATATGATAGTACCCATCGATTTTAACGCACATTTGGGAGGAATCATCAGACAACAAATCCAGAATGTTATCTAGCTTATGCTTGATTTTCTTCCTAGAGAGGAATTCAGTATCTCCCAGGGCATTATTTTACACTTGGATATAATTCAAATTGATAAATTTCTTTTTTTCCCCTGATATTAAACCAAAATTTTCACCTTTGCAGCTTCACCAGTTGCTTTTGGTTCTCCCCTGTAGAGTGAAATAGAATAAATCCAACCCCCTTTGCACAATACAGCATAGGAAAATATTCTAAACCCCCTATGCTGTATCTTAAAAGACCTGAATATAGGAATTTAAGGTCTATATAAATATAACATTTTCAAAGTAAATTCAAGTAAATATAAATGATAAAATGAGTATTTCTGACATCCATATCTACTTTCATTTGACATCTTCACAGCAAGATTTAGAAATACTAAATACTTTTTAAAACCTTTTAAGTGATTAACAAAAGCATATGTTTTAGACAAGAATTGTAAAGTGAGCAGAAAAAAGGTTATTAAATTTTACTTGGTTTTTCAAATTTATACATAAAGTTCATTTATGAAGAAAGAGGAAGAAGGAAAAACTAAATGTGAGAATGATAAAGGCATGCTTCACCATCAAAACACAAAATGATGAAGCAGGAATTTTGAAAATAATCACACATAAAATTATTAAAACAATCACTAAAGACTTAATCTAAAATAAGGCTAACCATAATCCAGCATTTATGAACTGGAAAAATCATTTACTTAAACCCCAGGCCTGCCTGGGTATTTGTAGAAATTGTTGCCAAGTATGCATTCTCCAGGAAGCACACAATGACTTATTTTATTAGTTTTATTTTTTGTTTTATTTTATTTTTAGGTCAATGGAATGCTTCTACATATCATATAAGCCAATATGAGGGGAAAATATATCGTTGATTTGAGATTTTGTGAGTATAACCACAAATTAAGGTAATTGTGATACACTTTTTATTATCTTGAATAGTAATTTTGAACTATTATTTTTTCTACCTAAGATTCATAAAGAATTTAAGCTAGTTATTAGTTTGGTATAAACAGTTTTTAGCAATTTAATTGATTGGATAATTTGGGGGATGCAATTAAATTGAATAAAATATTCATGAAGATATACAATTTAGGTCATTAATAAGAAAACTAAATTCTATTAAACTATCAAAAGATCCCAGATTTTCCAAAACCATAGTGTGTCATTTTAGTTATAGAATAGTATAGTTGCAATGAATTTTGTCAATTAACAAAGTGCCTGCTGTTAGATTTCTTTAGAACTGTTTAAAGGAAAAAAATAATTTCTGTTGTTTTTCCTCAATTTTCCTATTAAAAAAAAAGCTTTTTCCTCAGCTTAAGAACTGGCTTCTTCATCTTGCCATATAAAATTACAGAAACTTAGCCCAGAATTCCTTTCATTGTGAAGCAATGTGAAGAAAATCCATTTTTTATTGAGTGTGTACATTTAACCACGACTTTCAGAAATTTTGCAAGATCAAGGTTAGTTACAGTGTTAAATCTGGTTCAGGGCAAAGAAATGGTTTCAGGTTAACATTCTTTGAGCTAATGATCTCAAGTAATTTTGTAATACGGATTTCAGTTTACTGAATTCTCAAATGATGTATTTGTCCAGGTATCCCCATTTGCCTATTTGAAAAGAAGTGTGAATTTAAAATTCTTATGTTACCTAATTCCTATTTACCATAATATTTCATTTATTTTTAAATAAGCAGAGAGTTAAAATAAGCAATAGCTACTCTCTGAGTTAGGGATTCACATTCTCCCTCTCAAACATTCAGTACAACCAGAAACAAATTATTTAAATTAGTGCCTTGGCTAACTATTTAAGCCTCTAGCCTACAAATGACTTCCTTATCTGCTTTGAGAGAGAGAGTTTCCATCCCTGGAAATTACTTATACTGAAAAAAAAATCACAGATCTTAACTAAAAAAAAAAAAGAAAAAATCTATAAATTTAAGATCTCTAATCTATATATTAACATATATTAAGATCTCTAATATATTATTACCATATATTAAATATAATATATAACATGCATATTATATGTAATATGCATGTATTATATATAATATATTAAATAATAATATATTATAATATTTTAAGATCTCTAATCTTTAAATTTAAGATGACTTACTTCATCATTAAAAACAATGAAAGGAATAGATAAAAAGATTAGTATTTGGGCTGTTATTTTTATTAGAAGAGCCTCCCATGAATGTTTTAGGACAATTATTTTTTAGTTAGAATCACATACCCTTATCACAGTGCTAACCACAAATAAATATTTACTAAAGTGAAATGACCATAATTAGATCTCACATATTTAGTGTAAAGAATAAAAAAAAGAAATTTGATCATGATTTCAATTAAAATTTTAACAACAATTCTGATTATATTTTGGAAAAAAAGCAGATGAGTGAAAAATCTAGAAAGTTTTTTGAGGATTTCTTCCAAAAGGTAACTATTATAGGGCAATGTAATGACAATGCCTTCTGTCTACTAATTATTTTGTATTTATCCTGCATATAGCTTGACATATATGTGTGTATGTGTATATGTATATATAATGTGTATATGTATATATGTGCATATGTAAATATATATACAATGTGTATATGTTTATATTTGTGTGCATATATATGTGATTGTATATATATATATATATATATATATATATTTGTTTGCATGTTATCTCCCCCATTTGATTTTTAGCTCCTTGAAAGCAGAAACTATCTTTTGCCTCTTTTTATATCCCCAGTGCTTAGTACAACATCTGGCATGTAGTAGACACTTAATAAATGTTTATTGATGGCTTGCTTGATAGGGCAATCAGGTCCCTCCTTAGGGCTGATTCTTTAGTGGATTTGGATACTTTTGCTGCCAGTTCCAATGGCCTCTATTACTGACTCCATTGAAGGTCTCTCTGAAGGCTTTTCATTTTCAAAGCTGAAAAAGTCCAGTCTCCGGGCACCTAGTCACCCTAAGATCAGGAAAAACAAACAAAAAAAATCATGTGCTTGTGGCAACTGATGGGGAAACAGCTCCCCCAGCAGATATTTTATGACAAGTAATCCTCATCACCCAGAAGCATTCAGAGAAGAGAATCTGTTGTATGCACATTTAGTTTGAGCTACTATTCTCTTCAGTGATTAATTCTGCTTCCTATTCAGCTACCCAGATAGCAATTCATCATCACATACTCACCAGTGACTCCTCGTTTACTCACAGCTAGAAACTGGCCACATAAAGATCCACAAGCTAGTTTGACAGCAGGCAAAAAATATTATGCATACTCTGTATAATCCATTAGGAAGAGCATAGCTGGCCATTCTCCAACAATTAATTGGTCTTCATTGGCCATTCCCCCATTACATTTAATACAAAACAAAATGCGTTTTTGTTTTTAAGATTCACTTTTGAAGAGGCTACTTTTAAGCTAAAATCAATTCTGAGTTTTCTGATTCTTTTGTAGCCATCTCCAGTTATTTGTCTTGTGTTTACAACTCTGCATATTTTGAGCTTTTTTTGTTCATATCAGTTGATTGAAGAGTTCCATGTATATTTACATTGATCTCTATAGATGTGTACTCTTTCTTATTGTTCTCTGGAATAATTTATTTTTCTTTTGTCAGAATTCAGTTTTTAAGATCTTTTTATTCCACTTTGGCTAATCTTCCTTGAATGATTTTAGGCCATGGTATCATATCTATCCTTTTTCCAAACTATTTTTAATCCAATCTCTCCACATCATAAGGGCACATCAAGCTATCCCCTCCTTCCTCTCTTTTCTCTCATGAACACTGAAATAGAATAGTCACTTCTCCTAGAGTTACTATCACTTCTACATCAGTAATCATTTTCTCTTTTTTGTTTAATTCAGATCCAAAATAGCAGTTTCACTGGTTGCTTTCTCTTCCTTTTGAATAATACATTATATGTTCTCTATTCTATACTGAATTTTTATATCAAGGCTCCTTGTACATTAGAAGGTATGCCACCAGATTGCAAGATCTTTTTTATTTTTATATTTTTAAGGAAAATTATTTTTTATTTAACAGTAATCTAATTTCTCTCTTTGATATTATTTGGTGAAAAAAGAAAAAAAGAAAAACCAAATTTCTTGTAATATCATGTGGTCAAGCAAAACAGAGACTTTAAAGCCTCATTGTATACTCTGAATTCATCACCTCTCTGTCCAAAGATTGGTAACAGGCTTTACCTTAAATCCTTTAGAATTATGGATGGTCATTGAATTGTTCAGAGTTCTTACGGTTTCTAAAGCTATTTGTTTTTACAGCGTTGTTCTTATTTAAATGTAGCTCTTCTGGTTTTGCTTATTCTATTCTTCTTCATCTTATACAGATTTACATAGAAATGAGCATCTCCTTCAATTCCATTTTTTGCCTCCACAAAAAAGAGCCAGCATAGATATTTTTGTCCATATAGGACCTTTCCCTCTCTGAAAATGCATAAGATCAAGTTATTGATTAAATATTGGATTTAGGATACTCTACTAAGAACCACCCTGATTTCAAAAAGGATAATTTTCTTTAGTTGATTTTTTGCTCATAGATAGCAAGTCATAGAGACTAGTATAGGAATGGTGGTATCATGAATTAACAAAGTAGAATGCATACTCACACTAATGAAATCAAATCTTTTTAAATATTGGAGTATTTTAATAGGTGAAATCACATAAAAGACAACATAAAGGATTTGAATGGATAAAATATGTGGCCCTGTCCTACTAAGAGCAAGGAGAAACAAGTGGATAATCAAAATAGGGCTCTGATAGCTATGAAATATTAAAAGACCCAGAGCAAGTCCCATACTTTGTCATATAAATCTTCTCATAGGTGTTTCTTGGAAAGACATGGACAAGAATCACACATATTGAGAAGTTATGGATGGGAAATGATCTGTATTGAGAGAGAGAATATCCAAATGAATGAGATCTTTGATTCACTGAAATATTAACACATGTAAATTCTATTTTCCAGAAGATTTGGAAAAGACTTTGCCTCTGCTTTAATGAGAAAATTGATTATATCTGCCATAATTTTCCCCTTCTCTCTTTTGCATCCCTCAGAATTTAGTTTATGGTATCCTTCTTTTATTATAGCCTCTGATAAAGACATGGCTCTTTTCTTCACCACATTCTACCACTCCATTTCTACCCTTGTTCCCATGATTTCTCATCTCTCTCATATTCTTGCTCCTTTAATCATTCCTCCTCTGTCTCCTATAAAGAAGCTTAGATTTTCCCATACCTACAAATAGTTAGATTTGATCTTGCATTCTCCTCAATTGTTATTCCATTTTCTCCCTTTCATAGTCACACTCATAAGTTGTTTCTATTTTCTCATCTGCTGTTCAAGTCCCACACCTTTAAAATCTGGCTTCTAATCCTATTACCCCAATGAAATCCCTCTTTTTCAGATATCTTTAATCAAATGTTGAATGATCAATTGTTGTTTGTTATAATGGGAATTGCTTTGATAGCAAACCCAACAATTCTCAGATTCTGTGATTCTGAACTTGTTCTTTCTAAGTTACCTTAACTAAAAACTCCAGTGTCCTTTGCCCTATTCTATTTTAATGGACTATACTCCAGCTCTTGAGACTTGTTTATTTGGTTTCCATTATACTACTCTTCAGTTTTTCAATCTCTATGAACAATCTTTCAATTTCTGTGATTGTATCATTATCTATTTCCTGTCCACAAAGTACAGATATTTTCCAAGTATCTGCCCTGGCCATTTCTCTGTAGTGAAAAGCAGCATGAGGGAAAGAGAAAGAAAGAAGGAAAGAGAAGGAAAGAAGGAAAGAAAGAAAGAAAGGAAGAAAGAAAGAAAGGAAGGAAGGAAGGAAGGAAGGAAGGAAGGAAGGAAGGAAGAAAGAAAGAAAGAAAGAAAGAAAGAAAGAAAGAAAGAAAGGA
>JAJPUD010000161.1:308057-395793 GCA_023553655.1 Myrmecobius fasciatus | reverse complement strand
GAAGGAAGGAAGGAAAGAAAGAGAAAGAAAGGAAAGAAAGGAAAGGAATTAAGGAAGAGAGAAAAAAAGAGTATTGTTGTAGTCAGGAGAACTATGAGTGTAATCCATCTTCTGACACATATTATTTGTGTGACTATGCTCCTCTCAGCAATATTATAATCATCTACCAGCTTCCAGTTTCTCCCTCTATATGCCATGCTCCAAATATCTGCCAGAGCAATATTCCCTCACACATATTACTCCTTTCTGCATACTGTGCATTTCAACTATTTTAGCTTGCCAGATATTTCCTAAACTTCACATCCCCCATCTGCCTACCTCTGTGCAATCTGTCCTCCATACTCAGGACACATTCTCTTCTCAAATCTGCCTACTGAAATATCTATTTTCCCTTGAAGATGTATTAAGCTATTGCCAGATCAGACAGAAAGGGTTCCCACCTATCCTTATCCTTTCCTCCACCAGTTAAATATACAGGTTTAACACACTTGGCTCTGAAACTCACAAAAAGACATACTAAGACAGAGTTTCTTAAACTTTTTCCAATCATCATCCCTTTTTGTCCCAAAAATGTTTACACAATCCCAAGCATATAGTTACATAAAATATGTATACAAATTAAATACTTCCTTTTAATTTAGCTACCCTCATATTCAGTTATAAGACTCCATATGAGGTCTCAATTCATGGTTTAAGAAGCTTTGTACTAGGGAACTACAACCACTCCCACACAAAGATAAAAGAAAATAGCAAAACTCTCTATGAAAGAATTTTTCTATATGAATGATCCTACTCCAGTTTTCTGAGTTGTAATCCACATTTGTGGTATAATCCAATCACTGTGACTTCTATAAAACAAAGTAGACCAGACTAATGATCAAAAGCATAAATCCTGACTTTGACAATGTCCTAAATAGCCCTGTTCCTAATCTATATTAAATTAAATTTAAGGATGCCTATCCCACAGTGGTCAACCAAAACACTTAATAAATGATTCTTGTGTTACTGGCTAACTGATTTAACTTCCTTCTTATTCAGTGTTTGTAGGTTTTCTAGTTCCTATTTCCTTCCCTTTTGCTGATCCTGGATCATTGCCTTCCTTTTTGTCACATCTGTCATTTCTCTTCACTTCCTCCCATGTTGCTAAGTCCTCATGGAAGGAATGGTTGCTCAAGACTGCTGTCTACTTTGATCTCTCCTCAAGTTCTAATAATAGTCCATTAAGAGAGATTTGAGAGATCTCATGATAAATTTGAGAGAATAATCCATTTGACTAAAGATAATTAATTGTGTCTTTATTCTGATTTTTGGTTTTGTGTGGATTCATGTGTACCCAGTATCTAGTAATACTAAATTCATTCTCAGCTGTAAAGGAGGAGATATCATTATCCACAAAAAATGGCTTCTATTGACTATTGCTCGCATAGTCTTGTAAGGCACTGCTGAGGGATGAAGTTCTACAGGTGGCTCCATCTCAAGCTTATTCACTCTGACAGCTATATTCCCAAGGCTGTTCAACATATTGTAAATCTCCATTGTAAGTTATTTATTACATCACATAAGAGGCAAACCAGAGAATAAGAGATGATGCAAGCTTCCATTTGAGACACAGAAGAGTTAATTCATTGCCACATCAGTCAGCTTACTGCCATCATATGCTTATTGCATTACATAGTGAACTTAATCCTTATTCCTATAATGCTGTTTCAACCTAATATGTGTTTATGTGGAATTGATGAATAATTGTATAAAAGAAAAATTTGCAATATGTCTTTTTTAACCATGTATTAAAATTATTTGTTTAAATGCTTTATTTGCTCAACTACATTATTAAGTTCTGGAAAAGCATTAATTATGTTTTATTAATTTCCTGATAACTTCTCAGCATCTAACACTATGCAACTTAAATATAGTAGAAACTCAAAAACTGAATTTTTTAAATGTATTTTCTTATTTTCTAAGAGATTAGCAAATTCTAACCAGTGAAAAGCTTATGATTCTGAAATGGAATCTTTGAACCACTAGTCCTGACAAAATCATCATATCTGACTGACAAGAATAGATAATATTCTATACCTGTAGACACCCACTTCTTTTCTGAAGAGGGAGGTATCATTAATCATTTGTTTTCCCTTGCAGGGCCAAGATTAGTCGTTAAAATTAACCTACCTGCACCATAGCTACACTAAGTGATCTCACAGCTTGCTGGCAATTCCTCAGAGTAATGATATGGCAAACAAGCTCTCAACACAACTGCATGTTTATGAAAGCTTGATCTTACTTCATTTGGCAGATTTCTCTTTTTCATCTTTCCACAGGACTTATTTTCCCCATTTTTCTCAAAGGACCATATGTCTTGTATTTTTGTATAAAAACAAGCTCCCTTTAAGAAATCTCCATTTTCTCCCTTCTTTGCAGGATTGGGAGTGCTTTGGAATTGATCAGTCTCTAAAGGTAGGGACCAACCAAAATTTTAATCAATTACTAGTCTCATCCATGAAACTGATTCCTGTAAAGCACCATACAGTTAGAATAACCCTGTGGAGAAGCAGAAAAAAAAATTGTCTCACTTCTTTCCTGAAGTCTTCAGTAATCAATTAAGTTTAAGGTGATCACTCAATCTCCCAATTTTTTTTAGCATTTATCTATACTTTCCATTTAGCACTTGAAAGCAATTCTGTGTTATTATCTATTTTATTACACAATTTTCTCCTCCTCTAATAGTTCCTTAACCACAAGACTCTGTCTTATGCCTCCATATTCCTAGCATTTCTTAGAATCACAGAATTTGAGAGTTTGGAAGGATTTGTCCAGGTTATACAAAAAAAGATTCACTATTATTACATAACCAACAAAAGGTCTTCTAGCTTCTGCCTGAAGACTTCTAATCACCATTTTAGGTTACTTGGTCCATTTTGGGGTAGCTGCAATTGTCAGGAATATGTTTGTTTTTCTTTTCCTGAAATCAAGCCTAAATTTACCTCTTAGTGATTTTCACTTGGGTGGTCTTCATTTGATCCTCTAAGATCAAAGAGAGGAAGATTAAATCCTCTTCCATGGCACCCCTTCAAAAACTTGATTACAATTATTACATCTTCTATTCTTCAAACTAATCTTTCAGTGGATTCTCATATGATTTGGACTCACCATCCTTATTTCTCTCCACAGAACACTGTAATTTATCGATATTCTTAGCATATGACACTCAGTATACACAGTACTCCAGATTGGTTCGCTTCCCTTTTCCTGGAAGCTATGCCTTCCTAAATGCAACCCAAGTTGGCATTTGGCCATTTGCTTTTTGCTGCTGTATCACACTGTTAACTCATTTTGAGCTTTCAGTGTGTTGTAACTTCCAGATCTTGTAAAGAACATTGCATATTGCCTCCATAATCTTATGTGAAGTTGAATTTGTGTATCCCAGTTCAAGATTTTACACTTATTCCTATTGAATTTCATCCTATTAAAATCAGCCCAATGCTCTAGCCTATTAAAATTCATTTGGATTTTAACTACCAACTACTGACTAGCATATTCAATCTTAATTCAATCTCTAAATTTCTCTTTATCTTCAGTCATTTATAAATAATGTCATACTGTATAGTATGGAGCACAAATCCCTGGGGGGATTCTACCAAAGATCTTTCTGTCACATTGCCTTTGAACCACTAACAATAACTCCTTGAATCCATCCATCCTATTAATCATGAATCCCTCTGATTATATTATCATCTCATCCATATCTATCTTATGTTAAAAGTAGCATATGATGCTGTATTAAAAAAAAACAATACTCAAATTCATGTAAGCTATATCCACAACATTCCTCTATCTTAGTAATCCTCTGGGAGAAAAAAGAGAAATTAGTGTGACATGACCTCTTCTTTATGAGGTGATACTGGCTCTTTGTAACATTTGTGTCCCTAAGTTCAGATTGCTCAGCAAACATCTCTTTAATGATCCATTCAAAAATTTTCGCAGGAATCAAATTCAAGCTCAATGGTCTATTGTTTTATTCTGTTATCTTTCCTTTTTTAAGAAAATCTTTAGAGTTCAGTTTCTGCATATGGCCTGTGGCACATAATCTTGCAGATAGCACAGAAGTGGCTAAGCAATCATTTCTGCCAAGAACGTATTTCATTGGCTATTCAACATACACATGCACATATATGGATATATACACATTCCCAAAGTCAATGACATCACTGAAAACTGTTTGATTTTTTTTTAAATCTGAAACAGACTAAGGTGAAATTGGAAGAATTCAAAATATATTCCTAAGAATAAAGTCATCTTTCTATGTGAAGTAAATTGCTTTCTAAATAGTCCTGAAACTCAAAATATAGTTCAATCATAAGTATGTCCTACTTATTAAAATTAATATTTCATCATAAATATCCATTAATACATATTTGAGTTTCCTAAAAAAAGAAATTTCCATTTTTACTGGATTAATTCTAAATATAATTTGTAGGTCAATGTATGTAAAAGTCTTACTTTATATTGTACCGAACTTGTGTTCAGCCTCATTTAAAACAAAGTGAAGCTTGTCCAGAAGAGGATGACCAGTACAGGAAAGAGTCTGAAAACTATGTCATAAGCAGAATGATTAAAGGAACTAGGGACGTTTAGCCTAAAGAAGAGAATGAATGACATAGGAATTCTATTCACATATGTGAAGAGCTATCTCATGAACTGAAGATAAGAGTTTACATTTAGACCTGTAGAAAGAGGTTAAAAAGGGGAAAAGAGGATTTAATATAAAAGCTAAAGGCTATACAAAAATAGAACTGACTGCCTTGTGAATTAGTGACCTGTCAGTCAATGGAAGTCTAAAAGGAGTCAAATGATGCTCCCCTAATCTGTAAGTGATTGTGTAGCAAATGATTCTTTCTCTTATGGTAGATTAAAATCAGTATCCTTTATGGTCCCTTTCAGTTCCTAAATTCTATATTTCTAAAAATATTTCTTGGATGTAGGCTCTTAAAAATCCAACTCTTCCTTTAATTGCTCTTCAATAAATGATCTTTTAAAGTAAAAAGTATTTATAATTTCTGTATTTTCAAAAATAACTAAAAATGTTTAACCATTCAAAAATTCCTGATTTGTGTTAAATTAGTCTTTTATTTCTTTAGAAAAATGAGCACAAGAGTTTGCTGGCTCTGTAAAAGAGGAAGAAAAAGTTCCAATGGGATCTCTTCATAGTAAGTGGGACAAATTCTATGATCATTATAAAAACATTTAAAATAGTTGATATATATTTATTTATGCATCTATCATTTTGATTACAAACAGGTTTTTCAAGCAAAAGAAATAAAAAGAAATTAGTTACAAGTCGTATCTTTAAAAAAAACACTTTGGAAGATTCTGGTAACATGGTGTTTTATCTGTTCAGATTCAGCTTTATAACAGAATTTTCTCAAATGGCAGTGTTTATATCATTACTTATTTTTATTATTTAAAAAAACTGATAAGAGAGAAAGGAGAGAATACTGTAAGAGTGTAAATTGTTCTTTAACATCCACAGATTTTTTTTTTTAATTTCAGTCAATAAATTTAAATTCTTTAATGAGTAAGCCTTGTTTTCCTAAGTCCTTCTGTTCTAATTCTAAGCTAGTTCTACATAGAGATTTTAAAAAAGAATCTATCCATCTACTTGCATAATATGAGGAACATTGAAAGCCTCTTAATATCTCCCCTCCCAAGCCAGCCTGTTGTTAAGATTAATGTGAATCTCACTTAGAGAGATTCATTGTTTTGACTTAAAATGTCGTGCCTCTAAGAGACTTTCCCTGGAAAAGATGAGCTATTTTTAAGAAACTCTAAACCACTATTCAACCACTAACACAGAGAAGCATATTAAATTAACCAACTTTAAAGATCATCATTGGCTTTTCAGATATTTATGAGAAGAGGAAAAGAATTTAGTTAGAAGTTTCTGATATTCCCCTCAGTCTATGTCCCAAGGGAATTCCTGAGGCTGTGTGGTCTAAAAGTATAAAACTGATACTTGCCAGCTGCATAATCATAGATTAGTTATTTAAACTGTCAGCCTCAGTTTCCTCATCTGCAAAATGGAGACAATGCCCATCATATCTACATCTGTTGTAAGAGTCAGATTAGATAATATAAATATAAAACATTATGTAAATGCCAGTGATTATTATTTTTAGTGAGGGTCAAGTCTAGAATCCAGAAACAGCCCTGAAAACTTTTTCTTCTCCCTTTCCCCTTGACAGCATAACTGCCCTTTGAATACCCCTTCATCAATCAGGAGTCATGCTTTCTCATAGTCACTGAAGGTACAAAGTACCCTTTACCTCAGTACATTTAGTGACCTTTAATGGATACCAAGCAATATGGCCTCACCATCACCTGAGTTCAAATCCTGCCCTAAAACCTCAGTTATGAATGTGGCCTGAGCCAGTAACTTAACCTCTCAGTTTTAATTTCTTCAACTATAAAATAGGGATAAAAATAACACCTACCTCCTTGAATCATTGTTAGAAAAAAAAATGAAATAGAATTTATAAAGTATTTTGCAAACCTTAAAATGCAATATAAACACAAAGTATTATTTTTATTTATCACCATTTGTGATGGCCTTTTGTGTAACCATAATGCTTCCTTTTCTTTCAGACAGTGTTAGTGAACTAGTAAATCAAAGCAAAGCTGTAGATATATATTTCCTAGATTTCAGGAAAAAAAAACTTTTTTAAAAAGTGTCTTATTTCATGAGTATGATTAATAACAGAGAGATTAGGAATAGATAATAGTACAGTAAATATGGAAGTGGTAGAATGGAAAGAAATATTTATTGTGTCCACTCTGCTAGGTATTGTGCTAATCCCCTTACAAATATTATCCAAGATATAGATACTATTATTATTCCCATTTTACATATTTGGACACCAAGGCATCAATTAATGTGTCCATGGTCACATAACTAATAAATGTCCAAAGCCAGATTTGAACTCAAGTTGTTTTGATTGATTCCAGACCCAGCACTCTTTTCACTACACCACCTACCAGTCTTTAATAGAAAATATGAATAGCAATAATAGCGCTTAACTCCCAGGATTTCTCTGAGGACCAAATATAATATGTAAAGAAATTTGCAAATCTTTAAAGACTATATCAATTAGACTATAAGCTCCTTGAGGACAGGGTATGTCTTTTCCCTCTTTTTGTATCTCAAGCCCTTAGCAAGATGCCTGACATATAGTAAATTCATTTTTTCTTTTTAAAATTTATTTGCCACATAGTTAATTTTTAATAAATACTTATTGATTTGTTAAAATGGTAACTACTACTATTATAGAGTATTTGAATTAGAGGATGTGGCGAGGGGGAGTGCTAAAACCAAAGTAGAGTTTTTGGAGAACTTCTTAGGAAGAGCAGTTGAGATAGGACACTATGGGGATAGTTTAAGGGTCTCCACCAAGCAGCATCAAACTACAGAACAACTAGTGGAAAACTCTCTCTAACAAATTCTACCGCTTTGACTAGGGCTGGTCCTGACTGGCAAGTGAGTCCTGAAACATAGATTTCTCTGTAGAAGCTGAGATGTCTTATAGGCACTCAGAGCAGTCAAGGGTAATGGCTTGACCTAAATTAACAGAATAAAATTAAATCTGGTCCAAGTGACAGGTATGGATGGGACAGGTAAGTACAAAATCCATAATGTCCTTGCACTTGCCTGTCTCCAGTAAAGGGAAAAGAGTTATTTGGGGACTGTACTTCAGGTTCTAAAAAGAAAAGAAGAATGAGTCAGATACTATTTCATGGAAATGTTTTTGAAATAACCTAAACAGCAGTACTCTGTTAAGCCTCAGTAATGATGGAAACAGATAATCTGAATCTGGCAGGGTCCAACTGAATTTTTAGAGACAGACATTTGACCTTTTCAGGAGTCCAGATATGTATTTTTTAACTCCATATCATACCTTAATGTTTATCCTCTGACAAATTTTCCTCCTAGGTATTAAATATCAGCCACTGCTGGTGATTATTCCTGGTATTCTTACATACTAAATTAGTTAAGATAGGGGTGCTCCACTGGACACTCTGTTCCCATCTAGGAATCTATTTTTCTCCATGTCTATGCCTGATTTCAAAAACAAGGTTGCAAGCAATAGATTTTAAAATAGATAAATTGTCAGTTGTAAGCTATAATAATAAACAAGCATTACAAATGATTTGCAAATATATAAATAATATAAAAATAATCAACTATATAGGTGTATAATTATTATTAGGGCTAAAGTCTAATGGTTTAAGACCTGTTAGAGTCTGTTTGACTTTAGACAAGATTTTCAAACTTCTAAATATCCAAGAATCATAGCTAAAGCTTTCCATGAATACATGGGATTTTAGAACTACTGGAAGCCTTAGGAGTCATCTGACCCAACCCAAGTTCTTTACAGATGAAAGAATTAGAACTTAGAAAAATCAAATAACTTGTTCAACATAGCACAGTTAATTACTGGCAAAACTACAACTAAACCTTTATGTTCTTCCTTTTCATTCTACCTTTATAATCCTTTCTTACAGAAATTATTTAGATAGATACTTACAAATTCTACAGAAACCTGCCAATTTCCCCAATGTATCCTGACCAAAGTCATCATATCAAAATTGTCAAAATCTCGTAAAAAATTATAATGGGTTCTTTATTTTTCTTGCTTGGTTGGCTGAGAAGATAATTCATTCACAATACACAGTGGAAGGAAAATCAAAAGAAAAATATTTATGAGAATTAATTATTTACATTTTTTTCATTTTATAAACAGTTACACAAATGGATATGCTAATGGGATATAACATTAAAACATTTCATAATGCAAATTCCCTAAAGGTTTTTTCTATGTATTACAGAATTGTTAATTATTATTTAATTAATTGACACTCTTGAATAATTTGGAATGAATAAAAAGTAATACTGTACATCCATTTCTAAGATTCCATGTCCTTAACCAATGTTCTAGCAAAGCTTCATGCAAAGTAGAATATCCCTAAATAAATGTAGATTCTATTTTTCTTTATTCAATTAAGGGAATGGAGGCATGGGTCTAACTAAAATTATAAAGAATTTGCCTTTAGTATCCCTGGTGTACACATTTCTTAAGCTTTCCCCAGTAGATGGCATTGCTTAAATCCCTTCACATAGCCAATGCTTTATCACAATCTCGATTCCCTACCCCCAATCAAAATAGAAACGATCTGATCCTGGTCATTTACATCTTAATTTCATTTCAAACATACTCCAAAAATAACTTTGGTTCTGGTAATTTCTGGTTTCTTTTTTTTCTCAATTATAATTAAATGGATGACTTCATCTCTCATTTAATGACTCATTGTTATTAATAACAATAACAGTTTGGAAATAGTTTACAAATATTTTACAGATACCTTATTTAATCCTCACAACAATTCTAGCTACTATTATTATCCACTTTTTACAGTTGAGAAAGCTGAGACAAAGGCTAAATGACTTTCCCAGAGTTTACACAGCTAGTGACTATGGAAAAATTTGAACTCAAGACTTCTTTTTTTTTTTTTTTGCTTTTTTTTTTTTTGCTGAGGCAATTGGGGTTAAGTGACTTGCCCAGGGTCACACAGCTAGGAAGTGTCTGAGACCAGATTTGAACTCAGGTCCTCCTGACTTCAGGGCTGGTGCTCTAACCACTGCGCCACCTAGCTGCCCTATGAACTTAAGACTTCTTAACTCTAGATCTAATATGTTCTGAATGGTACCTCCTGTCATCAATCAGGGAAGAAATTATTTTTGAGGAGGTGGAAGGGGGATTTCCTGTTAACCAAGCAACCCCATAAAATGTAAAAGCCAAGATCTAGTCTAGTTCTTTTGACTGAGTTCTTTATTTTCTCCTATGTTACCTGACTCCTTTGAGGAAGAATCAAATTAAATTAACTTCAACATTCTTTCTGTCTCTAATATTCATCAAGAATACTGGCTATCCTAAAGGAGAACTTATTTTAATGAGTACTGACATGAGTGAGACAAAGGAGGAAACCGAAAGAAACAATTTCCCAGAAATGCCTCTGCTTCCTTTGTGAGAACAAGTGGTTACAAACAGGATTTGGGCTTTGGTTGGTTTCAGAGACAAGATGATCTTGGAAGTCCCTTCCAACAAGGAGCATGGTCATGTAACTGCAGAAAATAATTGGAAGGAACATTAATGCGAACTCCAATTGATTATCTCACAAATGAATATTATTGATGAAACAAATGGAAAAGGAACTCGGCATTTTTTGTTGACAATGAGGCTGTAACATTATCTTGGGACAGGAAATCTTGGATGGATTCCTTATAATGAGAGGCAGCTAGGTGGTGCAGATGACTATTAACTTACTAACTTACTGTGTTACTCTGGACAAGTTTCAGCTTCTCTCTTCCTCAGTTTCCTTATCTGTAAAATGGGGATAATAATTGCACCTGTGTCCCAGGATAGTTGTGAGGATGAAATTAAATATCTGTTAAATGTTTTGCAAACCTTAAATTACTAAATAAATGCTAACTGTTATTATTGATAGAAAAAGACTATCATTAATAATAATAGAAACAATGATTGTCTTTTGTTATTATTGTTATTTTAATGAAGTGAATTCTTTTTATCATTTGAATAGGAATTGAAATTAATCTAAGATTTTAAAGCACTAGGAAATAATCTAGTTCAATGATACTGGGTTGTTTCTCTGTTTCAACAACCCTAAAAGAAGAATCACATTTACAATACAGATTTTATACATTTTTCCTGAGGATCAAATGAAATAATGCACATAAAGTCCTTTGTAATTTTTAAGTATTACATAAATGTGAATATTTGCTATTTTAACCAAAATAATTAGGTGGTACAGTGAATATAGCTTGTGGCCTGGAGTAAGGAAAAGCTGAATCCTTATCTAACCTCTGATTATTTCTAGCAGTATAATTAAAAAAAAAATAGTCCCTGAACTCACAATCTCAGTTTCCTCATCTGTGAAACTGGCACAATAATAGCAGCTAAGTGATGCAGTAGGTACAATACTGGGCTTGGAGTCAGGTAGACGAGAAGTTCCAATGTGACTACAAACACAAGTAAAATCCACTTAGTAGCTATGTGATGCTGAACCTCTATTTATCTCACTTTTCCCAAATGTAAAACAGAGACAATAATGGTACCAATCTCCCAGGTTTGTTGTGAGGATAAAATGAGATAATATTTGTAAAGTGCTTAGCACAATACCTGAACATAGTATAGGCATTTTAAATATATATATATTTCCTTCCACATCCATCTCACAGGATTATTTTGAGGATTATATTGGATAACTTTTAGAAACAGGCTTTTAAATCTTAAAGTACTATATAAATAGTAGTAACTATATCAAAATCACTAGACATTCCATCATATTCTTATAATGTGATTCAGCTTACTTGACTTTAGATTATTGTAGATAATATTCATGACATAAAGAGAGTCAAATAATCTAAAATGTAAAAAATGTCACACTGAAGAATGAGCTTCTATACAAAGGATGGTCATAATTCTATGTTGTTTCATTTAACACACATTTCTAAGTGTTAGTCGTTTTGTTTTTATTTCAAAAGCCTTACAAAGTCAGTTTGTTGAAGTTAGGAAGGGATCTCATAAGGTTGGGGTTCATAGACCTGTGTCGCAAGTTGTCTCAAAAGAATTTATAGGTTTGAACCCATATCCAAATCATGGGACAAAGTTTTTTGAAATTGTAATGCCAATTGAAGCAAGCTAAATTTGAAAAGAATTTAGTAAAGAACCAGAAGCAAGGAGACACATTTATCTAGTTCTTCATGCTATCTAGTTCATATGCTTATTTTATGGCTTAGAGACAGAACTGAGGAATGGTCTCAGGAATTTGGTTATCACTGACCAGCAGACCTAGGACTATCCTAAAGCCAGAAGAATCATTGTCAGAACAATAGCATTCTAAGGGTAGTCTTAGGATTATTAATATAACATCCCTAAAGTCTAAGGAAAGAAATATTATTATATTCCTAGACCACAAGACTTTTACAATTATTGACAGGCAGGTTGCCAGAACAATAGTACTCCAATTTTTTTTTGGGGGGGGAGGAAGAACACCTCAGAATCACAGATTCCAAAGCCAGAAGACTTTAGAATCACTTACAGATTGTTAGAACAGAAACACTCTAAAATCAGGGGACCTTAAAATTATTGCTGTTTCCCCAGAAGCTATATTCCATCAAATTAAGGCATTCAACTTCCTTGTTTCTTTCCAAAGCCTTACTCTGGAAGAAGTGTTACAGTGGGCTGAGTCTTTTGAAAAACTTATGGCAACAAAATGTAAGTATTTTTAAATTTTATTTATTTATTTGAAATTTAAATACAAAATTAAAAAAGAAGAAAAATTGTCATGTGCATAGCCAAACATAAGAGAAAATTCAAAACATAAAGCAATAAATTTCCATTTCAAGAAATCCTATTTGATGAATAGTATACATCGTGTTCACATCTGTCCATCTTTGCTTCTTTGTAGGTTTTCTTTTGTTCTGTTATGTACTTTTTGCTTTGTTCTTTTTCCCCCTTCCTCTCCTCACCCCAAAAACAATACAATTAAGTACATATATATTTATAGAGACATATATACACATACATGTACATAGATATCTATAAATAAGAATGTTTTATAACTGTGCTATGATAGTTACTTATCTCCATCTTTTATAATAAGAATACATATATATATTATATCATAATATGTAATACAATATAAATTAATCACCAATCTCCCTCTATTAAAATATGTCTTATATATATATTTATTATATATGTATATATGTATACATATATTTTTAATAAGGAAAAATGGTGTTAAGTTGTCTTTTCCCATAGCTTACCAGATAACAACTTCTAAGTGTTAAAAAAAAGTGCAAAAAAAACCCCAGTTTGTTGTGTCAACCACTACTGTTTTCTCTGGTGTTAATTATGACATTAGTCACCAAGAATATTTAGCATTTGCATGAGTATATGTGCACAATTCCCTGGAAGAGCAACATAAATAGTACCACTTACTGCAAAATATTACCATCCCTTTCTAAATTTAGAATGAGACACCCAAAAAAGGATTCTAGCAACTTGCTGTTGTCAAGTATCTATGAAGAAAATGATCCCTTTTGTGATTTAGCCCTGGCTCTGTGAAGAAACTCCCCACCCCCATTCTAAATGTGTATCCATAATTCTATCTGACTCAAATAGCAATCTAATATCTTTGGATGCTCTTTGGACACGCTAGTGTTGGAAGGGGAAGAAAAGAGTGAAAGAGCTAAAAACAAAATCAAAGCAGGAAATGAGAAACAAAGATGACATTTTGGCCATATATGTTCATGGTCCCTGAGGTCAGGGAAGAGGATGGAGAGTAAAGGAAGCTGCTGAGACAAAACCAGGGATCAAAAGACAAGAAACCCCTATTGGCTTGAATGAAGATGAGAGTTGTTATGGGGCAATAAGGAAGAAATATGAGTGGTGTGGAATTTATTAGTTGAACAGAGATAAGTAGGCTATATACAAAAGCCTTAAAACCTAATCTTAAATATATAATGCTCCAGCCTCATTCCAATGACTTCTTGTCAAGTGGAAGCAATCTCTGCTTCATGACTGTAAGTTTTCAAAGAATAAGCCAAAGGAACAAAATTTCTGGTAGAATCTACCATGCTACAAAGACCAGGAGTTTAGTCCCAAAAGCACAATATATTCTTGCTTTCTGCTGCTGAACTTAAAAAAGAGAGACTAACAACCCCAATAGCTGCCCATTTGGTGTGATGGATTGTTTGGCCATGATAATCCACAAAAATAAAATTTACTAATCCATTCATTTAGATGATTTCATCTCAGCCTTACAATAGCTATATGAGGTAGACAAGGCAGACTAAAGTAGTAAATCATACACTGAACCTGGAATGAGAAAGGGGAATTCTGCCTGAGATGTTGACTATCTGTTTGATTTATGGGAGGTCATTTAGCTTTTCTTAGCCTTAATTTTGCCACTTGTAAAATGGGTATAATAATAGCACCTACTTCACAGGATGACTGTGAAGATCAAGTGAGATAGTCTATGTAAAACACTGTGCAAATCTTAAAGCTCTGTTGTTCAATCATTTTCCCACTCCAGCTCATTTTACAGTTAAGAAATTAAGGTAAATAAGTGAAACAACTGGTCTAATATCTGAGACTAGATTTGAACTCAGTTTACTGACTCTATCCATCATAATATCTATCTGTCCCTTAAAGCTCTATAGGATATAAATATGGGCTATGTCCATTTCACCAATGAGAGTGGTAAAATTCAAGACAAACATGAAATAATTCTCATCTTTTATTAACTCAGTGTATGCATATGAAAATTTTTCTTCATTTTCATAATCTAGTACTTTAAATATCTAGAATATTAACTCCTTGAAAACAAGGAAAGCAAAAACTCCTTTTTAAAAAAAATTGTTGTAAACTCATTGAGAGCAGGGATTAATTTTTATTTTGTAATTGTATTTCAAGTCTATAGAATAGTCTCTTGAGGATATAATCACTGCCTAATAAAAATTGTTTGAATTGAATTAGAACATATATTAATTTAAGGTTTCATCATTAATGAAAGGTTTTGCTATTGCTTTTTTGAACAAAGTTCTTCTACCCAAATTATAGGTTCTTGACTGGGTGAGCCAGACAACTGAGAATGCATGGAATAGTTCCTGTCTGAGTAGAGTAGACTAGAAGATGTTGTGAATAGACAAAAAGAAACTTGACTGTTTAGTTAAGTCTGAAGTATAGTTGTCAAGGATGATTAGGAGCTATAAGATGGAATGCCTTTGTGTGCAAAACATACCAAAGAGCAGTTGGACTGGATCATAGAGAACATGCAGGAAGGTGATGAATAATATATCTGGAAAAGTAAACTGGAGTCAGCTTTTTTTTTTAAGTTTTAAATACCAAATAAAGGAGTTTGTATTTTAGCTTTAAAACAATATAAAACAATTTTTTGTTTTTATAAAACAAAATATAAAAAAATTAAAACAAACAAAACAAAACAAAAAAAGTCACTGGAGGTTTTTTTTTTTTGATTAGTGGAGTGAGATACTCAGAACTTTATCTGGGGAATTAAAACAATTTAGGTTACCAAAATGGTATTGAGGTTGAGGTTTCTAAATAAAGGCGTATTACCTTGCCCAACATCATTAAAAGCATTATGACCACACCCAATGATAAATCCTGAGAATCTTGCCTAGATTCTCCACCTAGTTTGGTTTCTTGCTTTGCCCTTCTCATTTGCCAACTCAGTCCTCCATCTCAGGGATTCTGTTTCTATTCCACTCAGCTTAGAGCTTGATGACCACCTATAATATTATGTTGCCCAACCAGGTTTTCTTGGAAATAGTTAATGACATTCTGCCTGTAGGATAAAAGGTGGGTTCTTAGAACAAGTAGTTCAAAAAATTACAGAGGATAAATAAATGTATTTCAGACTGGCAAAGAAACTGGTCTAGAAGGTGAAATACCATAGGCCAGAACTAACAGCATATTAAATTCAATATCCTAGAAGAAGATGGGGCAGCTATCTTACCCAGTGGATAGAGCACCAGGCCTGAAGTCAAGAAGACCTGAGTTCAAATACATTGACAGATACTTATTATCTGTTTGACCTTGGGAAAATCACTTAACCCTGTTTGCCTCAATTTCTACATTTGTAAAATGAGCTGGAGAAAACAAAAATGCAGATCATTCCAAGAAAATCACAAATGTGGTCACAAAAAGTTGTCTACAGCTGAAATGGCTGAACAACAATGGAGAAGGGAAATCAAAGCAATTTACCACAAAGACAATTTAGGAAGGGGAAACCATGACAAAATGTAGGAATTAGAAGGGGGAAATGAAAGAAAGAATTTAAAACATCAGAAGCCTGGAAATAATTTAGAAATACTGAAAAAAGAAAAAAAGTACAAGAATCATAACTCCTAGGTCCTTAAAAAAATCTTATTATATGAATAATTGGTCAAAGAGATCACTGTGGAAAATAAAGGCTAATCCAAGTAAAGAAAACTGGGAAACTCATAAAGTTTGGCAAGGTTTGGTATCAGCTAGGAAAAATGTAAAGCAAAAGTAATTTTGAGGTACAGGGGACAATACATTTTTCAGATATTGTCAAAGAAGTAGGCTCCCATGTGGCTTCTCAGGGCCCCCAAAGACTGAAGAGCAGCGCTCACAATTAGTAACCAAGAGGGGATACCTAGCCCACTGAATAAATTCTTCACTTTGGTCTTTACCCAAAAGAATACTGGAGGGAGAACTTCACTCTCAAATTATATCCAGAGTTGATCTGGTTGGATTGTTGTTATTGTTTGTCCTTCATTCTTAAAGAGAACCATGACCTCAGGGAGGGGCTGCCATGACACACAAGTGAGTTGGATTTAATTGAGGAAGGAGTGAGCAAGGTCACCTGCTTCACTTTCCCCTCCAGAGCCATTGAGGTCCAATGGCCAGGACAACTGCAGAGGGCCATGGATGCAATGGGAGATTTCAGCCTTTTTAAGCTAAGGTCTTCAACAGGTCTCAGTTCCTTCTTCCCTCCTCTTCCTTCTTTTCTCCTTCCCTTCTCTTTCTTTCCTTTCCTTTCTTTTACCCTCCCTTCCTTTCCCTTCCCTTCTCTTCCCTTCTCTTTCTTTCCTTCCTGTTGGAAATAAGAGTTCAAAGAATAATCAGTGATCTGAATGTTCTAAGCCAAACCAGGTAAATACATGTAGAATCATAGAATCTCTTGTTTCCTTTTAAGCATAATTCATGTGTCTTATATTAATGAAGGCCTCTTCTAAGCTTCCCAATTGTTTGTGCTACCTGTCACAAAATTACCAGGCAGATAGGTGAGACAAAGGAATTGGAGATCTGTGCTCAAATATTGCCTCAGACTCTTTCTAGCTGTGTGACCCTGTACATGGTATTTAACCTTTCCCAGTCTCAATTTCCTTATCAGCAAAATGGGGTTAATACTAGCACCTCCTTCATAGGGGGATGAAAATTCTTTGGAAATCACATGAAATATTCCATGCAAAGTGTTTTGTGAACCTTGAAAAGCCAGCTATTATTAATTATTGTTATTATTAATTTGGATATGTTTTGTATTTATCTATATATGTTGTTGTTTTTTCCCCTAAGATATGAAAGCTACTTGAGGGCAAGGACTGAAGGAATGTTTTATTTTTCTGTTTTTTTAATGGGGGTCTGGTGAATTGCCCCACAGGTTTCTAGGGTAACCTGAGGCTTTTATTTATTTTTTTTTCTACTGTTTTCCCCCTGAACTTCATTGTCAAGGTGTCAGTGACTGCATGTTCACCTGCCTTTTCTGGTTCCAAAGATACTGTTCTCTTTAGACCAAACTCCATCCCTGGTGTATTAATTGATGCCCAGATTAATTGATTACACCAGAAGGCTGACATGTCACTATATATTTGGGGCACTCATTAGCTTATATCTTCCAGTTTATCTTGATACCCCAAACTCTAATCTACAATTCACATTTTACTTTATTCAATACAAAAATTAAAATGAAACAGTCTCTGCTGTCAATAAGCTTATATGCTATTAAAAGGAAATAACATATTGACAGATAAATAGGTATTAAATAAATACAAAACAAATATGAAATTTTGGGGGGTAAAAAGGAGGAAGGGCTGCTAACAAGAAAGAGAAAAGGAACTCAGTTCTTGTCTGATTTTTCATTGCTTCATTGCTTCACTATGCTGATCTATCTTGGCTCCTGCTTCTACTCTTGGCTACCCATGTGTTTGGCCTAACCTAAGACCTAAAGCTTTCTTACAAGACATGCAAAATATATTTGAGGTGCCCCAAATGAAAGACTCTACATGGATAATAGCAATATCAATTTATATTTCAAAACTATAAATTATTTATTCTTGAGTTTCATAACTTTAATTCAAACTATTAATTCAATTTTTATTCAATATTTTTTCAGTTTTGTTCCTTAATGTTGACCCATGAAAAATAATTTATCAATTATTTTTAGATGGTCCAATAATCTATGCAGCATACTTAAAAATGGAGCACAGTGAGGAAAATATGAAATTTTGGCTGGCGTGTGAGACGTACAAAAAAAGTGCATCACGATTTATCAGAATCTCTAAGGCCAAGAAACTTTACAAGACTTATATTCAACCTCAATCCCCTAGAGAGGTAAATATCATACTTAGTAATAATAATCACATATGTAATATTCTCAGTATATCAATAACTAAAGATATATAAATAGTACAATAATGACTGAAATGATTGCAAGAATATATATTTATGCCTCTAAAAAGGAAAGATGGTGGATGTGAAAAGAAATTCTCAAATCCTTTTCTTCTGATATTTAAAAAAAAACAAGATAAATTTGTAAATGCTACAAGTAAGAACTTAACCTATGACAAATAAGACTTTACTATTTGGACATGGCATAAGAAAGAGGGGAAAGCATCTGAAAATCAAGAAACCTGGATTCTGATTCTATCAGAATTACCTTTATGCATTTGATTTAAAAAAAATCTCCCTGGCAATTAGAACCATCCCAAAATTGGGCTACCTGGGAAATAGTTGGTTGTCTTTTGGAGATATTTAAACAAAAATTAGATATGTTATAGAGAGGAATCTCTTTTCGGATAAGATTTGATCTATAAAGGGTCACTAAAGTCTCTTCCAATTCTGAAGTTCCTTAATTCTATGACATCAGGTCTTTAGGTCCATTTCTCATCTACAAAATGAAAAGATAAATAACATTTCATAAATTATTGAGATATTTTTGTAAAATCAAAATTAGGATGTGGATATGGAAATACTTTTGAAAAGTATGTATGTAGCTCTATGCATGTACAGATGTCAAATAGCATTTGATTCTAACATTGCAACCTCTCAAAATGATTACACCTGCTATAATTAATGTGATGACTTTACTGTGAAGTATGAGGCTATTTAAGCAATCATTATGTTATATTTTAATTCTATGCTAAAACACTTATTAATTACATGCTATATTCATAACTCTCTGCTAAATGCAGTTAGTGATACAAAATGTAGATAAGATTCAAGCAATGAATATCTTATGGAACCTACAATTTAGTGGATGAACTTGACACCCACAAAAATATTTACAAGGGAAAATAATGTGATAGGTGTATTAAAGAGATGTGAGCAAATTGATAACATAAAATAGTTTTGTGAAAATATGGGATGTGGCTAGATTTATTCAGATAGAATATGCATAATTTAATAGAAGTATGAAAGATGAATTAGATAGAGAATAAGTAGAGTCAGGAAATCCTGTTGATAAACTATTAGAATATTCAAATAGGTAGCAATAAAGGCCTGTATAAAGATGGTAGCAGTGGCAATAGAGTAAGAAAATGATTCATAAGGCATTGAAGACAATTCACAGAACTTAAAAATAACTGAAAATGAAAGGTAAGGATCAGGAGTGAGTCATGGCAATATCAAGATTTTAAACGTAGGCGATAACACAGATGGTAGTGTCAGAGATTAAAAAGTAAAATCAAAATGAGAAAGATTTTAGGAGAAAGATTGTAAACACAATTTTCGAAATGTTGAATTTAGGTGTGGGGCAGGGATGCTGTGTTAACATAGGTAGTAGCTCAAAGATGGCTGTGAAAGCTATATGAGGAATTCTTACTAGGGAAAAACCCAGAGCCCCAGGGCAGAAGCTGTAATGCTGGTCAGGGAAAGGCAATAACAAAGGGTGGAGTAAACATAGAAGATGGCTCAAGAATAAGAGACAGAAGATGAAATTCTAAGTATGAGAAACGAAAAGGGTGATTTGGGATAAACTACAGAGTATAAATAGAGGAGTAAAGTATAATGAGGCTAAAAATTTAGATTGGACTCAATGGAGAGGTTTGAAAAGCCCAATGGAGTATTTTACATTTTATTCTAGATGGGTAGTCAGTAAAATTTATTAAGTACAGAGTGACATGCTCAGATCTGTGCTTAAGAAAAATCACTTGGACCACTGTATGGAAAATGAATCAGAGTGTAGAGAAAATGGAATCAGATTAGTTAGAAAGCTAATGCAATAAATCAAGTGAGAGGTAATGAAAGCAAATACCAAAGAGATACCTGTATGAGTCAGAAGAAGAGGTCAGGTGAGAAATGAATTATGTGGGTCGACAAAGCAAGTCTTGGCAATTGATCACTTAATGAATGGGAGGAAAAGGGGGAGAAAAACAGGACATAGAAGTTAAGAACCCAGGAGAATAGGAGAATTATGGTACTTTGGACAGAAATAAGAAAGTCCAGTAAAGGAGTGGATTTGGAAGGAAAATATGTATTGCATTTTGGACATGTTTAAACTATCTTTAAAATATCCATTTGGAAATATACAATAAGCAGTCATTAATGCTCAAGATATTGAGACTGTATAAACAAATTTATATAATTATATACACATTTATTTATTATTTATAAATTTATGTAAATTACACAAATTTGTATAATTTATGAGCCATAGAGATGAAAATTAAATCCATGCATATTTAAATCAACATGAAAGGGGAGTTTTAAAAGAAGGAAGACAATCATACAAATAAGATATGGAAATCCATGTCCTTTGGCTTTTGGTCCAAAGCACTTTAACAAGTCTCAGGCTGCTATACTCATTGCATAATGATGAAGATACAAAGAAGTGTGTATTGAATTATCTAAATTGATAGATAAGGTAAGTAAAATGGTGAATTTTGAATTGCAGTACCTAGTCTGAGATCCAGTTTTGGTACTTGATCTTGGAAAGACCACTTCTGGACCTTGGTTTTCTTATTTGTAAAAATGAAGGGATCAAATTCTGATGGACATGGCTCTCTTCAACAATGAAATGTTTCAAACACCTCCAATTGTTCACTGAAGAAAGCCATATACACTCAGAGAGAGGGATGTGAAATGTGGACCACAACATAACATTCTCATACTCTTTGATTGATGTTTGCTTACATTGTGTTTCCTTTATCTGATATATTTTTTGTGTAGATAAGATTTTTCTTGCACAACAATAAGTTTGGAAATATGTATACATATATTCGATTTGCCAATATTTTAACATAATTAACATGTAGTGGATATCCTGCCATTTAGGGGAGGGGTGGGGAGTTGGGGGGAAAATTTGTAACAGAAAGCTATGTAAGGGTTATTGTTGAAGAATTACCCACACATATGTTATGCAAATAAAATTAAAAAAATGAAGGGATCAGAACATATCAAAACAGAATCAGATCTTCAGTGTGTATCCATAAGGTTCTGTCACTTTACAAGTCTTTAGACACTGGAATCTATTGTCCACCTAAATTTAAAATTAACAAGTCAAGAGGAAAATCCTAAAGGTACTACTCTCTGTCTATATCTATTTTAAAAGCAATGAAGGGTGAGGATGGGGTGTGGGATCAAATGTGAAGGGATTCACAAAAGTCCCAGATGATAAATAGAGGATGTGGTACAGAAGTACCTATTGAAAGAGAGTCAAATATTGAGAATAGAATGTGGAAATTGTACCCCTCCACAGAAACCAACTTTGTTGACTAATAACCAAAAAGCCTCATCTGGAAAATGCATGGTTTACAAAAGCCACTTCCTTCACCCCCTCTCCCCCACTTTTCCTCATTTTCTTCTCAATTTGGGACATACTCCATGTAATGTGGTTGTTGGCTAATATTCTGGAAAAGAGCCTATTAGCATCACTATAAGATCATTCATTTCCCTTTTCCTTCAAAGGATCCTTTATCTTAACATTTCCCTATTTTTCACACCAAAGTTAAGAAACTACTTCTTTTTCTTTTCTTTTGGTTTTTTTTTTTGTTTGTTTTATTTTGTTTTGTTTTGTTTGTTCTAGTTTTTGCAGGTATTTTTTTCCAGTATGAACATGGTATTTACCAAAAAGAGAGAGAGAGAGAGAGAGAGAGAGAGAGAAAATAAACATTGTCTTTTCTAATTTTTTCTTGATACCTAAGAAATGACACTGGGAGAAACATATTGTAAAGGTTTAAAGATTTAATTTACCAATGTTTTAGCATGTTCTATAAAACTGCATGTCATTTAATTTTTCAGATTAATATTGACAGCCCCACCAGAGAAGCCATCATTAAAAACATTCAAGAACCCACCCAGAATTGTTTTGATGAAGCTCAAAAAATTGTATACATGCACATGGAGAGAGATTCCTACCCCAGATTCCTAAGGTCAGAATTATACCAAAACCTCATCGAAAGCCTGCAGTTGGACAGCCATACCTGAAAAGCAAAATGCCATTTCAGAAACTGAAGATGATAAATAGAAAGCACCTTTTTTCTTCTGTTAACACCCTCTATACAGCAAAATGAACAAAGTATAGCTTCCAATTAGGCAATCTACAAACTTTAGAAATATAAGACAAATCGAGCATAATGTCAAATGGGTTATAACACAGCCATGTACCTACCTCCCAGACATGTTGTAAAGATAAAATAAGATTTTTGCAAAGTACTTTGCAAACCCTTAAGTACCATATAAATGCTAGCTAATAAGTTTGATATAATAGTTTACATTTAAGGCAGATGTTAGAATTATCTCCACACCACCAACATTAAAGAGATTCCACTAGAGTGACCAAATCTAAGTTTTTCAAATTTATCTATTGATCATGTTCCTGGAACATAAACATACACACACACATACACACATTTCAGGACTTCAGAAGCTATACTTAGACTTAGATGAAGACTAGCTCTAAAGTAAATTATGTAAAGAAGATATTCTTTAATAAATTTGCTTAATGAAATACATCACAGTGAAATCCAAGCACAGATTAAAGCCTTAGTAACAATAACAAAGGTGTGGCCTTAAAAACTATGTTACCTGCGTAGTATCTCAGGTATATGCTATTTTACATGCATACTTTTTCCATTGCTTTATAGCTTACTAAATTTCAACCATCGGTACATTGCTTACACTGCATGTACAAAATGTATTATGTTTCCTAATTGCATAACTGAGGCATTTTTTTTCTATTTATACTGGAATATATTTTAAATATGAAAAAAATGTCCTATTTCTGAGATTTTTTTTTACTAATGATATGAATGTATCAGGCCAGACTCTGATATATGAGAGGTTCTCTGACCTTATTGATATGAATAGTGCCTCCCCTTCTCACTCCCTTCTTTAGATAGACTGTAGTGCTTCCATCCCAAGACTCACCCCATGGAATTATTATTCTATTTTTTATAAAATATAAATGGATAAATTTAACAATATTCTAATGGCCTTTGCCTGTATCTTTTAGTATCTTGTGGATCACACTAGCCATTAAATAGATACATAGATCTGCTGAGGTCATGAATTTGCGTTGTTCTTTTCTGTTTATATGAAAGAAGGAAGAAATAGATTTGGGGATTTACATATACCAATCAGAAACATACATCACTCTTCCTTTATGCCAATCACATGAGAAGATGTGAGAAATATAGCACATATATGTGAGATTACTTCCCTGGAACAATCACAGATATCAAAAGAACATTTTGTCCAGAACTACCTTTTTGCAAAATTCAGTTCAAAAAACATTTATAAAGTACCCATGATATACAAGATATTAGCCTAGGTATAAGGCATATCACAATAAAGATTAGCTCCTTCCTTTGAGTAACTTCTACTCTACTAGTGGACAGGTGGAAATGATATTTTTCAATGCAATTTTGATAACTTATTGGTGGAGACTATTTTGAGGACAGGATTTGTGACTTTTCTCAAATCACACCAGCAGGTTACTATTTTTTACGCATTTAATAAACGTATCTAGAATTGAAATTGATTCAATTCTAAATTCAAATCTAAATTGATTCAGATTTAATTTCATTAATCTACTAAAATAACTGTTAACATTTATAGAGAAATTCTGTGAAATAGATGCTATAGATATTATTATCTCCAGTTTAAAGATGAGTAACCTAGACTCAGGGAAGTGGTGATTGGCCTTTAGTTACCCAGTTGTTAAGTGGTAGAGCTAGAATTTTGAACCCAAGTTTTCTTGTTTCCATGCCCAGAAAGCTTTTTACTACATCATGCTGCCTTTCCATATTCCTGAGGAATTCATATTTAGAAGGACTATTTAAATATATATCATTTCTTTTCCTTCCTGGGATCATTTTTAAATATTCCTATTTTAATTTGGTAAAATGCTTCCCAATGGTCTTGATGCTACTAATAAGAAGTGAATCCTTTCTTTAGCTGATAGGGGCCTATCAAGTCTTTTGATCACCAGGTCACATAACTTGAAAATGTTGAAAAAAATCAATACTTGGAAAGATTAATTCACTTTCAAACAGAAGTGAGCAACTTACTTCTTTTAAATGATCAAGATCAGATCCAGGATTTCTAATATGTATATTAAGGTTCATATTACCCAATGTTTTGAATGAATAATGTTTTCCCCTACTTAAAAATAAATAATAATAAACTATAATAATATTAGAAATAATAACCCCTGATTTGCTAATCAGAGCATATCCTACTTCTACACCGGAGACCAGGAACACCCAAAATAAAATATAAAATGAAATCACTCATTTAATGAAACATATGTGTTACACTAAGAAGTTTTGAAATCCTTAGCCATGTAGAAATTCAGAACCAGAAAGGACTTTTCCTTATGGGAACATTATATCCAACACCTCATTTTGTAGGAAAAAAAAAAACAAAACTGAGGCACAGAGAAGTTAAATGACTTGCTAGGATCACACAACTAGTAAATTTCTGAGGGTAATTTAAATCACCATAATTCCAACTCCAACATTCTATTCATAATTTTACCTCGTTGTTTAGTATATCTACTTATGCTATAAAGATGCACTGGAAAGACTGGTGTGAGTACCCATTCTATTTGGCATCATAAGCTCCTGGCTACATTTATTACTAGCCATGTGATTTTAAATTAGTTATTTTTATCTCTCTGGGCCTCAGTTTCCTTATTCACTAATGGGTCTAATAATCCTTACATCTAAAAGTGGCAGACTATAATTCTTGTTCTCAAATTTGGACTCACAGTTTTAAAAGTCTTAAAACTCAGACTTTTTTGTTGCTGCTTTTGATTGTCTTTTTTTCCCCCAATTCTCTCAGGGGCGACTCAGAGGACAGAATCATGCTAACCAAATTAAGAATATATTAACTCACAATGGATTAAATGACAATTTGTCTTCTTATGATAAGAAACAATAATAAGAGCTAGTATTTAATAATATTTTCAGATTTGCAAAGCTCTTTAAAAACATTACCTCATTTTAACCTCTCAACAACCCTGGAAGGTAGGTGCTATTATTACCCCCATCTTACAGATAAGGAAACCAAGGCAGTTTCCTCAGTTTCCTCAGTTCCTCAGATACTTGACCAAGATCACACAGCTAGTATCTGAGGTGAGATTTGAATTCTAATCTTCTTGATTTTAGGATTACTGTGCCACCTAGGTGCTTTCTGCCAAAGATGTCTGCCACTATTATGCAGGGACTTCAGGGAAGAGGTCACAAATTACAAAGTTTTATTCATTTTACCAGTCAGAAATTTAAAAAAAAAACATTTTGGTCAGGTTATTTGAAATACATTTGATGAATTTTCCTCTGCCATTACCAGAAATTTCTCTCTCTCTCTCTCTCTCTCTCTCTCTCTCTCTCTCTCTCTCTGTGTGTGTGTGTGTGTGTGTGTGTGTGTGTGTGTGTGTCTGTGTGTGTGTGTGTATGTGTGAGAGAGAGAGAGAAAGCTAGAAGAATGTCATTTATCCCTTTATTTAGCACTAAATTTTCTCTCTGTATTTTCTATAAACTGAGATTTTACATCTAGCTCTGATAAATTCTGTCAGTTTTAGAAAGCTTTTCATGTAGCAACCCATTCATGCCTTCTCTTAACATTTGTCAGAGAGCTGAATTTTAAAATTGCCAGAATGACAGTTGCTGAAGTGAAGGGAATTTTTGCCTGTTTAATTACTTTTGTTCATCATTTCTCAGAAAACTATATTTAAATGTATGGAAAGCATTTTTGGATGCTGATTACTTAGAAATAAAAATGCTTAGAAAATCGAATTTTTAAAAATAAATATTCTTTTTGAAGCAATACTAAATATAAAAATAGTGTGCCCATACACACTAATGCCCATGCACTCTAATGACTATCAAAATTACGACAGTTCTAAAGAGGGATAGAAACATTTCTACTAAATTCAAAATCTCCATGAACTTGTTATCAACCATCAAAAAAAAGTTTAAAAACATAATCTTTTTGCTAAAGCAAAATAGAACAAATATATTTTAGTACACTTCTGAGTTGCAGACCAAGATTTTACAAAGACAGAAGGATGTGTAAAGAAGGCCTCCCAATATATTGGGTGGATGTCTCTTAAGATGAAAATGACAGAAGATGAATAGGCATGGAGGAGTAGTGATTGCATTTTTAAAGAAATATCCACATAGATGAGAACACAGAATCATTGCTATAAGAAAAGATTATGACTTTTTTCTTCAGCACAGAAATTTAGTCAATTTTTTGAAAGCTATTTGTCCTTATTTTCTAACATAAGTAATGAGATTGGGAACACTTTCAAATTTGTTAATCTCCCACCTATCTTAATAATTGAAAGTTGTTTTCAGATTATCTAGGAGATTTTCCTTCTTCAACAAATAAAAATGAAATGACATAGCAAAAGGGGAACCGTGGGAGTATACACAAAAGTGTCCAATGTACACCAACGTTGAGCCATTTATAACTTTGCCAAGCAAGCTGGAAAAATTTACTACATTGTACTTTCTAAAATTTTACTAACACTGCCTTGTCTCTACCGTTATACAATCTATAAATGAAGTCAATCTGCTTGGCATCTTTACTATTCACCTGGTTTATACTCTTATCCTGAGCAGATGGTTCTTTGTGCTTCCATTTATGAGTAATATAAACTCAGTTTTGCCTCTTCATTGCTTTCACTTCATAAATACAGCCCCTTGTGAAAAGTTCTTTTGAGTCAACTTACATCAAATGTTGGGTTTATAACTAAAATGATGCCTCTTTAAAAAGTTGTACATAGTCTGTATTCTTTGTCCATCAATCAAAAACTTTATTAAGTACTTATTATATGCCAAGTACTGTAGCATTCAGTACTACTAGTAAAATCCTAAGTAGGGATCCTAAGAAAGCCAAAAATACAGTCCCTGCCATCTACAAGTCTGTATTCTAATGGAACAAATAATATGTAAATAACTGTGCTACCATATATAAATGAACATGCATTCATTACACTGCCTTCTATCACTAACTTGGTAAAATTGGAAAAGGAATATCAACATAATGGCTGCTGGTCCAAGAAGAATAGATATTTATCCTATCAAATATCCCTTACATTGCAAAGTAGTAAATGGGCAGAAAATAGGATGAGCAGTCAGAGGAAGAAAGACACATTTTCAACATTTACAGATGAAGAAGGAATGTAATTGCTTTTTTTTTTTTCAAAAGTTTGTAAAGGTAACCTCTTTGTACATGTGAATTTTGAAATGCTGAACATATGAAGGATCCAAGTTGTCAAGATAAGCTTATTAAATTATATTAGAGGTCAGAGATGTGAGTCTATTTATTAAGTGGGTAATTCATTATAATTCCATATTTAAGCATAGAAATAAAAGAAATTCTTGAATGATTTCCTTGTGAATAGAAAGTTTAAAAATCTTCACTCAAAGAAGATAGCTAAAGCATATGGATCCAGAATTTTTCTCACATATATACTCCTTTCATATGTACAGTTTATATTCCATTCATGTCTTATAGCTAAATGGCTGGAATCAAAGAATGGTTTTTAATGGCTCAATGTCAACTTATCAGGAAGTCTCCTTTGGAAATCCTCAGAGATTTGTACTTGACCCTGTGTTACTTAACATTTTTATTCCTGGCTTTATTCTTGGAAATAATGGCATACATCAGATTCATAGACAGCACAAAGATGGGAAGAATGGTTA
Organism: Myrmecobius fasciatus; assembly: GCA_023553655.1. Taxonomy (NCBI): domain Eukaryota; kingdom Metazoa; phylum Chordata; class Mammalia; order Dasyuromorphia; family Myrmecobiidae; genus Myrmecobius; species Myrmecobius fasciatus. The sequence continues at coordinate 367,739 of JAJPUD010000161.1, read as the reverse complement.
TCTTACTGGAGAACAGAATCAGATCCAAAGAAATCTCTATAGGTAGGTGTAAGAGGCTGAACCTATTAAGCTGAAATTCAATAAGAATAAGATGTAAAGTCCTAAACCTAGTTACCAAAGGGGGAAAAAAGTCTTTACCTGTACAAGATAAGAAGGCAGAAACAGTTTGCTGTTGTTCCCTGGGGAGCTATTTTGTTTTGTTTTCTGAAAAAGATCTGGAAGTTTTAGTGGATTATAAATTCAATAAGAGTCAACAGTGTGATAGAGCAGCCAAAAACAAAACAAAGACACACACACACACACACACACACACACACACACACAAAACCAAAACCCTAATATAATCTCGGACTACATTAAGAGAAATGTAGCTTCCAAAAATAGAGATTTAATAGGTCCATTCTATTATGTTCCCTTCAGATCTCCCTTAGAATTCTGTTCTGAGTGATAGTTTAAGGACACTGGAATTCTGGTGAGTATCCTTTGAAGAGCAACCAAAATGGTAATGGATTTTAAGAATATGTCATATCAGGATAAATTGAAAGAACTAATTTGTTTAGATTAGAGAGGGGAGGATATGATAGTTGTTTTCAAGAGTCTGAAAGGCTGTTTGGTTATATCCAAAAAATAAAAAAGCAGGAGTAATAGGTAGAAGTTGTAAAGAAGAAATTTTGGCTAGATGGAAGGAACAATTTTTCTACCAATTAGCATTGTTTTAAAAATAAAATGGCCTGTCTTGAGAAGAGATTTGGAAAATTTTAAGCATGGAATGGATAAGCCCAATAACCAAACTTCTTAAATTTGGTCTGATAGCCTCAAAACTCAGGGAATGCTGATGAAGTGATATAACCAAGAATGTCACCAGAGAAATAGGCATAATAATATAATAAAATAATATAAAATCCAATAGAGATAAATATAAAGCCTTAGACTCAGGAACAAAAAAAATCATCAAAAGCATCTGTACAAGATGGGATAGGAAGGAGAAAAGGGTCCACTATTATGTTGAGAGAAGCTACTCTTAGGACTGGACATATGCTTTTATCAAGCATTAATGGAGACTTCTGGATCCATCGAGGCAATTCATTCAATACTGAAGTCAGAACCATTTGGAAAGAAGGAGCTACTCTAAGTATTTTATAAAGGATTTCTGTTCCAATAATTCTGATTGTTTTCTTACCCCTCTGATAATCTAGGAAACCGGAAAATACCTAGTCCAGAATAGATGATTTCAGATATGAGGGAATCCAGAGACAGAACAACAAAGCAAAGAGAAGGGAGCATTTTTAAACCATAAGAAATTTGTTGTACTGAGAAAGAGTAGGTCTGAACAAGCAGGCTTTTTCTGGATCCCAAAGTCTACTTTTCTTCTTTTTAATAAAGCTTTTTATTTTCAAAATATATGAACGGATAATTTTTCAACATTGACTCTTGCATAACCTTGTGTTTCAGATTTTCCCTTCCTTCCTCCCACCCCCTCCCCTAGAAGGCAAGCAATCCAGTATATGTTATACATGTTAAATATATGTTAAATCCAATATGTGTAAATATGTTTATACAGTTCTCTTGTTGCACAAGAAAAAATCAGATCAAAAAGGAAAGAAAATGAGTAAAAAAAACAATGCAAGTGAGAAACATCAAAAAGAATGAGAATGCTATGTTGTGATCCACATTCAGTTCCCACAGTCCTCTCTCTGGGTGTAGATGGCTCTCTCCATCACAGGATTATTGGAACTGACAAAATCCACTTTTCAACAATTTATTTCAATAGAAAACAAGTAAGACAAACATACATAACTTAGTATGTCTGAACGTACAGGCCCTCCTCATCAGTAAGATGAAGTCAAGAAATGTGAACACAGGCCCTTCAGAGTTAAACTTAAAACAACACAATAACATGTCAGGAAGAAAAATCTAACAGAGGGAGAATTGCCGTCATTCAAGCATTGTTTTGGTAATGATGTTCTATAACAATTTCCCTTAAGTGGTTGCAGATACTTAGGAGAGGGATAAATGTTTGTTTGCGTTTTCATTGAAGAATTAAAATTCTCCTCAGGGGAGGTTATATTTTTCCTCTCCACCTAAGCATCCTTCCATAAGACATTGTCAACAAGTGGAAAGACATCATCAAGAGGCCTTTGATTTCATTCATAATGCCTCCCAGAGGAGGGCACCCCATCACTGACACATCGAGTCTTTGGCTTTGGTCTGCTGCATTCCTCACTGTTGAAACTTTTACCATCCCTTGAGTGGAAGCCTATTTGTTGCATTTGATCAGGATTGTCAGAAGAGTTGCATGAATAAACAGACATAAATTATATTGCAGCTAGTTTCCTATGAGTAGAATCTGAATCCAAAATAGTCATTCCAACCCAATACATTTCCATCCTATCCAAAGCATATAAAACAAAAGGGCTTACCAGGTTAAGGTTTGGGGTGAAAGTGCAAGTAGATAAATATAAGTAAAGAAAAATGTAGTATCATTAAAAGAGTCTTATCATTGTCTTCATGAGCTCACTCCCCCAAAATTCATCATTAAAAACCAATATCCTATCAAAGACTAGATAAATACTCAGATGTGCTTGTCATAGCTACCATGCATGAGCACTTAGTAAAACAGTTTGCTGATTGTTTCTGTGTGTGTGCTTGGGTTGGTCATGGTATCATTGAAAGTGAAGAATTTTCTGACATTTGAGTTTTTCTTCTTGGCCTCAAAAGGCAGAACAAGTTAGGAATGATGGATAGAATTTGCCAGCAGTCAAGCTGAAACTTAATATAGTCAAGCTCTTCCTGAGAATTAGAATTATTCCAAAGTGGACTGTGCCTCTGGAGATCATGGGTATCCCCTCACTTAGTCTTCAAGCAAAGACTGGTGACCACTTGCCAGGTGTGTTGTAGAAAAGTTGTCCACTTTTCTTCACCATACTCTCTTGTTTTTCTTCAATATCCCTAACTGCTCCTTTTCTGTCTCCTTCACTAAGTACTTTTGACCCCTTCTCAAGTATCTACTCCCATGAATTCAACTCTGACCTCTCTGCAGATGTCTTCCAATTCTACAGCATTATCCTTGAATTCTCCTCTGAGTTACAGATTTGAAATTCCAGCTGTCTTCATATCATCTCCATCTGGATAATCCACTGTCATTAATATAACCTTAATATAACAAACTGAAACTATCAGCTTTTGCAAATAAATTGTCTATTCCTCCTTTTGACGCCAATCTTTCTGACTGTGACAACACTGTTAATTAAAGTCTTCTATGGTTGCAAGCTTTGACTCTTCCTTCTGATTGATTCATTTCTCAAATATGATCAGTTGCCAAACCTCTCCCCATTGTCACTGCCTCAGCATAAGCTTTCATTACTACCCATCTAGCTTAGTTCACTAGATTTCCAACAGTTCTTTTTCCTATTTCATTTCTCATTACTGAATTCTTTTTCATTCCAGGATCATGATATTTTTTGCACAGACCTTATTGTTTTCACTATAATAAATTCAATTAAATTATAATTTTATCATTCATGCCATTTTATCATTCGTTTATCATTAACATGTGGTTCATGACAGCTATGATCCTTCCCACACAGATGTCTGTAATTTCAGATTTTCATGATCCTAAATGCCATCTTTCTTTATAAATGTCAGTGTATTGCCACTGTTTCTTAGAAAAATATATACATGCATAAATACTTTTCCAATTGTCTGCCCATTACTCAGATGAGAGATATCCTAATATGTGAAATATTAAACAAAAATCACTGATTGAAAATTAGACTTTTTTCTTGAGTAACTCTAGAGTCAGACACTGGATCAGGAAAATTAAAAGTTAAATTAAACAAATTCAAAACATAAACATACTCGATGGTACCTTCATTCTTTGTTTTGTCATGAGGTTCATTATGAATTAATGATCACCTTTACAAGGGATAAGAATTAGGACAAGTTTTTTGGAGCCTAAAGACCATGAGAGCAAGCTCCTCTGAATGAGAATAGAAACAAAGATGACCACAGGATGAGTCTGAATTTTACTCTTCTTCTCTTTGTCCTTCCTTTACACTCTAAACCAATTACAATACTCAAAGAACTCAAAGCATAAATTTGAGAGTAGAAAAAACATGTAGGAAGGACATTCCTCCCAACCAATCATTGCTCTAGAACCCCTCAGAAATTCAAAGTTGAAACTTTTCCTATATAAAATAAAACTGGGGATCCATTATCATCTACACATTCTTCCTTTCATCCCACCACAAGGATTGCATCATCCAGATAGCTAAGGGAGGTTCACTTGGAAATACCCCAAAACTTGCAGCATTCCTTCTCATTAGGTCTTCTAAAACTTTCATCAGAAATAAAGAATATTCTTTAATAAATCATTCAGATGCTTAAGTTTTTATACAGCCTTTCTCTTTTCCTTTTCCTAGTGTGAACACTGATTTTCTTTTTTTTTATTAAAACTTTTTATTTGCAAAACATATGTATGGATAATTCTTCAACATTAACCTTTACAAAGCTTTCTGTTACAAATTTTCCCCCCTACTCCCCACCCCTCCCCTAGATGGCAGGTTATCCACTACATGTTAATTATGTTAAAATACTTGACATATTGAAAATATGTATACATATTTCCACACATCATTTTTGTGCAAGAAAAATCGTATCTACAAGAAAGAAAAATCAGAAAAAGGAAACACAATGTAAGCAAACATCAACAGAGAGCATGAAAATGTTATGTTGTGGTCCACATTTCACATCCCTCTCTCTGGGTGTATATGGCTTTCTTCACTGGACAATTGGAATTGGTTTGAAACTTTTCATTGTTGAAGAGAGCCATGTCCATCAGAATTGATCTTCATATAGTATTGTTGTTGCCATGTATAATGATCTCCTGGTTCCGCTCATTTCACTCAGCATCAGTTCATGCAAGTCTCTCCAGGCCTCTCTGAAATCATCCTGCTGGTCGTTTCTTACAGAATAATAATATTCCATAACATTCATATACCATAATTTTGAACACTGATTTTCTATGAAATCACTCCATTTAGAGACATTTGCCACCAAATGTTATATTAAAATAGATTATAATTTCTCTCTCCCATTTAAAAAAAAATCTTGTGGATCTGATGTGACTTACTCTCTTCCCCTGTGAAGAAGCTATTATTATCAAATAATTCCTAGATTATCTAGGAAAGAACTCTAGCAACCCTATTGTCCATTCCCCTACCTCTGGATATCTTCAAACAACCTTTTAAGATATTGATTAGTATATCTTTAGGCCAAGTCTTATTCTTCAAAGTCTGGCTCCTAACCCCTCCTTCTGAATTCCCACCTTTACTTCTCAGGTCTCCTTGAGAAGCCTCAAAGGTAAATCTCCCCTATAAAAGATTTGCTTATGATGAAGATCTTTACTAAGTTCTGCTTATGACTAAGCCCACTATGAGGTACTCTCTCTCCCTCATAGCACCTTCCATCTAATAGCATTTGCTCCTTACTCTGGTTAACCGGGGTCAGTCTAATGGCTTTCTCCCACCTCATGGAGTTATTTCCTTTCTCCTGATTAATTGTGAGGTCCCCTGGAGAACTTGTCTTTTTTTCCTAACTATATGCTTTCCCAATTCTAGTATTCCTGGTCTCTACTGTGTCCCTTCATTTTCCTTCCTGTTTCCTTAAATAAATCTACCTTTTGCCAAAGAGAATGGCCATTGTGAATTTGTCACATGTTTATTTTGAACTAGGTATTGCTATCCTGATCACATCAGACTTGGGGGGGAAATAGCACTTTTTCTGGGACTCCTACATTCATGACATCAGATAAAACTCTTTTACATGAAATTCAAGACCTTTCACAAACTCCAACTAAACTGACCTCATAATACCCTATGTATACTTCCGCCTCCATTCTACCTGTGTGTGTGTTGTATGTGTGTATGTTGTGTGTGTATATTATATGTGTGTTATGTGTGTGTGTGTGTTGTGTGTGTGTTTGTTTGGAATGTCCTCCTTTCCTCTCTTCATCAATTGAATTTCTTAGTCCATGGGAGTCAGAGGTAAGTTCCATGGAGGGGGGGGGGGGGAAGAAGGGAATCATTATTAATTAATTAGGTCACTTTTACAAATACTATCCTATTTGATCTTCACAATAACCCTGTGAGGTAATAGTTATAATTGGCAGCAGCAGCATTTTACAATTGAGGAAACTGAGACAGATAAAAGTCAAGTGATTTCCCCAGAGTCACATAGCTAGTAAGTGTCTGGGCTACACTTTGAATTCTAGTCCTCCTGACTAAAATTGTCACTATCCACTGTGCCATCCAGCTTCCCCAAAGGGGAATTTAGGCTCACCCAAAATCACACAGTTATTTATAGGCAGAACCTGAATTAGAATCCAGGCTTCTTGACTTTGGGGCTGTTATTCTTTCTACTATGTATTTTATCTAGCATGTATTTTATTCAATAGGAATATAGTCCATTTCACAAATCTAAAGGGCTATTATGCATAGGATCTTACTATGAAGGCTTGTTATTACAGCTGCTGCTGGTTACTGTTACTATGAACTGTTACATATTGATGAAAAACAATGTGTTTTCTTATCCTTTAGTGGGAAAGAGTAATTACGGGAGAGTTGGTGTTCAAGTACCAGTAATAATGATGGTTTGCTTTTGTTTTTTGTTTTTTTTTTTTTTTTTACCAGAATTACCAGATGTGTTGTCTAGGCCAATTGGCAAACTGTAATGTGGCTATCACGTGGCATTTATTGACCTGCCCAACACACCTGCTTAGTCAGGCAAAGTCTCGGTCAGTTATCCCTGGGATTTTAATATAAGGTCGTTATTACTGTCCTCCCCTGCTATGAAGAGTACTGATAAAAATGGATAAAAACATTACCGTTTGGACATCTTTTGGTTATAACATTTATGGTAATTTTCAATATTCTGTTATTTGGAACTGTAAGACCAGAGAATCTTAAATATAAAAATTTTCAATATCTTATTTTTCTTATTTTATACAGTACAAAAGAAATAGAATACAACTAAATCACAGCCTTCAACATAAAGTATTTCCTGATTTCCAAACCCTGCTCCAACTGCTAATGCCCTCATTTTCATCCTAAACTATCTCTGCATATTTATTCCAAATACACTTATATTTGTACATATTGCTTCCACCACAGAATATTAGTTTTTAAGGGCAAGAACTGTTTCATATTTCTCTTTCTATCTTTAGCATAAGAATATGATAGGTGTTTTAATAAATTTTTGTTAGTACTTGTTAGAACAGGATTGGATCTTTGTCACTTTCAAGTTTTAATATAATTATTTTTAAGTGTAAATAAACTTGTGGTCATATAAAAAGAAGATCAGGTAAACTCAGGGAGAAAGAAGAAAATGAGACATAAAAGGAAAACAAAATGAAAAGTATAAAGTAAGAGAAGGGGGAAGAGGGTGAAACCTAAGAAAAATGTCAAGCTCTCAAAACATTAACCATATTTAACCACAGGAAAGCTCAATATTGATTTAACATTCTGTAGAAGAGAATTGGCTAGCTAGGTAGTACAGTAAATGGAGCACCTGTTCTAGAGTCATAAAATCCTGAGTTCAAATATGGCCTTAAACCCTTACTGGCTGTGTGACCCTGGGCAAGTCACTTAACCCTATTTGCCTCAGTTTCCTCAAATGTAAATGAGCTGTAGAAGTTGACAAAACCCCAAACAGGTTCATGAAGTGTTGGACAAGACTAAACAGCAGCAACATAAAGAAGAGCATTCTCATGTTCTCCAAAACCTACTTCATTGATACCCCAAACCATTTATGTTCATTCCACTATCTAACTTTATGAATTGTTGTTTACATTATTTGAAGGGATGGTTTGAAACCTGTCACATGGGTAGTAAATAAAACAGACAGTCAAACCCATGCTGATTTCTAATAAAATGTTCCATTTGCTGAGTCTTGGATATAGAGGAATAAGGAGAGAAAAAAAAACGGGAATTTATTGGATTTTAAGGTATTCTACAAAGTTGATAATAAGAGTATAAGGTATGCAATTGTCCAAGACTGTGGAAGATGTATAAAAACCTCTATATCATTTTTTTACAAGCTTGAGGTAACTTTTTCTTATTAGGGAATCGATATTTAATCACTAATAAATTAACCATTGATCATATGGTTATTTTTGAAACTCAAGAAATGGAAGGGGTCAAAAGTTTATAAGTATCCCAAAAGCCTCATGAGCATTTCATGAATACTTTTATTGAAAAGAGAGTAGAAAGACTTCTTTGCTCCTTGCCCCCAATGCTAAGTTCTATGACTCTGTGATTTCTTTCCCCTAACAGATCTCTACTGGGTGTATATAGCTAAAAGTTACCTTCTTGATTTTCTCAAGTTTTGCTAAGCAATTCTGTTAGTTATCAACCTGATACTATTCCTAAAAATTAAACTTTGGCTCCTCATTGTTCTTCCTTGTTAAAAAAAAGCAAGGCTCAATGACGTTTTTTCAAGAAAGCTCTTTGTGTTACAAATATACTAGCTAATGGTAGCTGTAACAACAGACTGCCAAGTTCACACATCAAAACCTTGCCTATGCTAGCACTCACACTCCAAGTTTAGATATAGCTGTGATATGATGATGCAGTTTGCACATAAATCACAGTGTTTTAAAATTGCTATTGGCCTATGATACAGTCCAAAGATCTGATTGCCTTTAAATAATCCAACTTTCTTTTATGAGAGTAAATAAATAAATAGATAATAATCCACCTTATTTATTTCTGGTAAAATTTGTCTAATCATACCATACACCATAAATTAAATATAATTTAAAAAATAATTGATCTGGTTATATTGTTTCATTATTTTAGAGAAGTCCTTATGGGAAATTCACTCCACTCTAGAAGTCTAAAGACTGTCCTTTCTCCTTATAAACTACAGATAAGTTCACAATATCTGTAGTTTATAAGGAGAAAGGACAAATCTTTATCACTATACTATGCTTTCTTTACAAATATTAACTCATTTGATCTTCACAAATAACCCTGGAAAGTAGGTGTAATTATTATTATTTTAAAGTTGAATACATTGACTTCCCCAGGGTCACAGAGCTAAGAAATCTCTGAGGTCATATTTGAACTCAGGTCTTCCTATCTCCAGCCCATACCCATACCTCCAGTACATGTCAAAGATGGTATGTCTCTTTCATATCACACTTTCTCTCTTATTTTCAGAGAAAAGTATTAATTTTAGAAATAGCAATTTTAAGAAAAGTTTTTTTCCTTACTAAGAACAAAAAATGTCCAATGAAAATGGTTTTGAACTCTAAATGTTATTTGATTACTTTTGCTTTTTTAATATTTTTCAGTTTAGTTTTAAGGAATTTCACCTTTCTCACTATTTAGAACTTTTCATTCAAACTTTCTAGCCTTAGCAATAGTTGAATTTCTGTATTTTGTTTACAGAAGTCTAGATCCCAGTTAATCTAGAAATTCTAACTTTCATTTAATAACATTAGTTACATCATTATCCTCAAAGCATAAATTGAGTTTTCTCAGTTTTTTCACATCCATTTGAATACTCTGAACTCTGTCTCAGTTTCCCTCATCTGTAAAATGGGCTAGATAAGGAAATGGCAAATCACTCCTGTATCTTTACCAAGAAAATCCCAAATAAGTTCAAATCATTTATCGTATATGACTGAAAAATTACTGAACATGAATATACATGTGATGTGGTAGAAAGAGAATTGGCTCTGGATCCTACATCCGATGCTTACTATTAATGGGACTTTGGGTAAATCACAAAACTTTACTGAACCCCAATCTTTTCATCTGTAAAATATGGGAAAGGGGATTGAGTAAATAGTCTTGGAAGTCTTTATATATCTTTATATAGTTTGCTTTGTATATGTGTTTGCATGTTTTCTCTCCTATAAGATTCTCTTCTTTGGGGTAGGGACTGTCTTTTGCTTCTTTTTTTGTATCTTCTAGCTCTTAGCAGAGTACTCAGCACATAGAAGGCATTTAATAAATGTTTATTGAGTAATTGGCAAATTTCCAAAGCCAATTCCATGGCCTATCATTTTCAAAGTTCATCCTCTTTCCTTTCTTGAAAATCACAATTCCCCTTCTTTAATCCTGCCCCACCAATCCAATTCTCCATAATCTTTAAAATACCACAGACTCTACCACATAACCTACATGTAATAGGATAGTATCCTACATGGGATAGGAAAGTGTTCTTTTACTATCTTTCTACTTATTTAAGACACTAACTCCCTATCATCCCAAGGTCATTCTCCTTGGCAGAGAAAATAAAAACAAAATAAAAGTCATGCAGTTCTACATTCTTTTATTTAAGTAAAATAAACTTGAGGAGGAAAAATTAAATCCCTCAGCAGACCTTCACATAGGTAGAAAGCACAAAGCTTCAGATGTTCATAATAAATTACAGGAACTTCAAAAATAAAGCATGATAAGAAATATAAGAATGTTGAGATAGTTCTTAAAAAGCACGGGGCACTGAAAAGAGTTGTGAAAGTCATTTTTGGCACTCTACCATTACACAGCAGAGTTTTTAAAACAAATTGTGTGCATTAGGAAGCATGACTAATAAGAAGAAACTGGCACTGATGAAAGCATGGGACACGTGGACATGAGTAAATTAAACATGTGCAAAAAGATTACAAAGTACCATGGGTACAACACCAGCTGTTATTCATTTCTGAAAGCTAAAGAATCTGCCCAAACAATAAAAATTTTTATGAGTCCATTTTTCATGAAACTTTTACGAGCCATTTTCATCTTTGTTGGCTTTCTCATTGTATAAACTGAAGACAATTCACCCTGTTCTCTTCATCCAGGATATATCTTTCATGTTTACTGGGACAATAATAAATTGGATCATACAAATCTTTGTGAGATATCATGTGAACATATGTCACAGTAGTCTTCATGGGACAGTGAGCTAAACATATGTCCTATGAAAATCTACACAAGCACAATGAGAACAGGAGTGAAAATAGGGTAAGTGTATAAATTCTACTACCCGTTATTAACAGGATAAATGTATGAGTACTTATACCCATTCAGAAGAGAAGTGCAACAAATGTGAACATCAAAATAGTTCACTGAGATACAGCTACCTTCTGATTATTCATCTGTATTTTATTGAAACTGATGAGTGCCTGGCCAGCTTCTGGATAGCCTCTCAACTATTGTTTGCTATATACTCAAGGAATGCAAATTAATTTTAACATGTGCCTGGGCAAAATGTAATTAGGAAAGTAAATTTGCTACCAAAAATAGCCATCTGAGACATTTAAGAGACAAACATAAATGTTTTCCAGAATACCCACTCTGATTATCGGCACCATTGCTTCCTGCCATTAGAATGGATAATTAAGGTCTCTTTCTATTTTGATGCTTATATTCCTTCCCTTTTTTCCCCAGAGGGCACACAATTAAAGCAGTGTTAAGAAACTTTGTAATGTTGCTTGAGTTTAAAAAAAATAGATTACCAAAAGCTTAATTGAGCTAAATTCAGTTCTGTATTAAAAAAGAAGGCTTTTGTACCTCTTCAGTTTGGGGTAGCTCCTCTAGATTCTAGGATTATCCCTGACAAATATGAGTCTCTGGCTACAGAAATTTTTTTAAAAGTCTGTCCTTTTAGAATATTGGAGTTCCCTTCCTTGTGTTATATATTTAATAGACATTCACATTTGTTGAAAGCAATTTTTGAATTTTAGTTTCTTTCCTTTCAAGAACACTGAGCGTAACACATGAGTTACAAAACAGGCAAAAGGGAGCAAGAACTGGAGCTGGAGTTAGATTAATGTGTATGGTAAATTGAAAGACATCACGAATGAACATTGGACAAAAACAAGACATCAAATTGGAAATCACTTAACAAATTGTGGTTCATGATCATGACAGAATACTACTATGCTATAAGAAATGAGTTCAATCATCTGAGAAAAACATGAATAGACTTGCATGAAATATTGAAGAGCTAAATGGGCAAAACCAAGAGAACATTGTATAAGAACAACTTTGAACGACTAAGTCATTTTGACTATTATTACTACCCAAACTAATCACAAAGGACCTATGACGGAAGATATTATCTACATGCAGAGAAAGAACTAATAAAGAGAAGTATGGATGAAATGATTTTACATATGTATGTGTATATATGTGTGTATATAATTTGTGTCTAATAACGACCATCTCAATGTAAGGGGGGAGAGGGAAGAAGGAAAGAAAAAAAAAGAAAGGTAAATGATAGTTGTTTTAGATAGATAATATACATTGAGTTAATACTTATCAAGTGCTTTCTAGGAGTCTAATGAGGCAGCTATATGGTTTAGTGGATGGAACACTAGGCCTAGACCTGAGATCAAACCTATCTAGACTTACTATCTGTGTGACCTCAGAAAAGTCACTTAACATGAATGATATGGTTGGATATGATTACATGACTACCCAACCACAACAAATGTGCCAGAATCTTTGCTAGCAATATAGACAACTAGTCTCCGGCTTAAAGGAACCTAATAGGGGGAGGTAACACATGAAGAAGAGCTGAAAAGAATGCACATGGAGAGAGGATGCTAGTATGGTGGGGAGATAGCAGGGAAATGATGAGGAGACTTGGTTCAAGATGAATCGAAATCTCAAGCTCAAAGAATGTTCAGATTTCAATGAGGTCTTAAAAATCATGCAAAGCCTATATTTTACAGATAGAGAAACAGTCCCTGTGTGGTGAAGTGATTTACCTGAATTCCTATGGTTTGCAATCAGCAGGGTAGAATTAAAATTCAGAACATTTCATTCCAAATCCAGTGCTATTTCCACAAAACCACATTGCCCCCTGTTTTAATGTTATTACACCTGCCAGCTGATAAATTCCTTTTAATGCCTCGTTATCTTCTGGAAGTAATACTGGATTTACCCAGAATATCTCAGAAAAAAATGCAAGCTCCAGGAATTTCTACTGAGTTAGAAAAGGAGACCCAACACCTAACAATGGCCAGTATGCTTGTGGGCTGGGTATAAGTGGTGTTAAGTTCAGAAAAACTCTAACAAACTGACTATAGGAAAATAAATTGTTCAGCCACAGCAACTATGAAAGTTCTTTTGTTCAGTTAATTCCCAGATCCTTGAAGCTGAGAACTTCACTCCATGCCAAGGGAAAACAAGTGACAATGTCCCTGTGGCAAAAGAAGGAAAGTAAAAATTTTTTCTGTGCCCTTTTGTCTCTAGGAGTCTTTGTTCTGCTTCCAGACATCCCTAAGGAGAGAGGAGAGACCCCTGAAAAAAAGAGTTCCTTTGAATTTTGTTAAGCAGTTACTAAGGTAACAGGAATTCCATATTATAACAAACACAGGAGATCTGATCAGATAAAGAGACAAAGGACCACTCTACATACCTCCTTCATGATCAGTGGCAATTTTTTCCCCCTTTCTTCAGATTATAAGAACTGCTGAATAATAAATTGAATCACAAGTTTAAAAATAGTTCGGTATTTTTATTTTTCAAGTAATAATCATGTTTTATTATGTCTACTGTGGCCCACATTCAGTATTTTTTTAAAACCAAAAAAAGAAAAATAATGTCTTTAGTACAAACTAGATAGCCCAAAAGAACAAATTTCCATATTAGCTATGTCTGAAAATATGTCTGAATTTTACATTTATAGTTATAAAATATATAAATATACTTCTATTTATAAAATATATTTCTGGATTCAGAAGATTTTTAATTCTTTTGTATTCATGGTTTATTATTATGCTAATTAGAGTTTGGGTGTTTTTCAGAATTTTTTTAAATAATGCTATTATTATATTATTTGTCCTCTCATTTCAACTCAATTTATTTTGCATCAGCTTATAGAGATTCTCCCAGTTTCCTCTGAAATGGTCCATTTCATCATTTCTTATATCACAGTATCTTATATTATATTCCACATTTTCTATTCTTTTTGTAATCTTCAATTGCAATTGAAATCCATTTGATTCAATTTTCAATTTTATTCTCTCTTAATATGTATATATAAGTGTATATAAATGCTTATAAATACAGTGTTTATACTTATGAAACTAGTATCAAGTACAAGGACAAAAAATATGAACAGTTTGATGGATAACTTTCCACACATAGTTCCAAATTGAAATTGAAATGAATTGAATCAGGATTCTCATTCTAAGGAAAATAAGTGAGAACTAAAAAATACATGCTGATCTGCATAGTGGAAAATTTGTATTCTTTTGTTTTAACATTAAGGCTCTTTTTCATTCCATTCTCCTAAAATTCCAAAGAATCAAAAAAGGCTTAAGCAATTGGTTCAAAATGCAAAATAATTGTTGTGTATTCAATACAATTCAGCAGTCATTTATTGAAAACTTAGTATTCAAATCATCAGAGAATCATAAAGTGGTAAGGGAACTCAGGAGATATTAGGTAACAACAATGCCTTTAAGTAGCTTATAGTTTCATGTGATTACGAAGACTTGCCACACAATACATGAAGATAAAAGATAGAATCATTTACTGTAAAGAACCAAATTTCATTGATGTGGATATTACTTTTACCAGCATATGATCTTAATTTAGGTCATTCACACATTTGGGACTAGAAGAGACCTTAAAAGTCTTAAAGTTCACCTGCTTCATTTTATGGTCACACAGCTAGTGCCAGAAGCATGATCTGAAGCCAGGTATTCCAGATTCTCCCTATGGCACTCAATCTTTGACAGTGACTATAGCCAAAAATATTACCATTCTATGGCCAACCCCAAAAGAAGCCTTTCTGAAAATGATTATATGTTGGTCCTCTGATTCCAGTTGAAGTCTTTTCAATTTGGGAGAAATTGGAAGTTTATGCACAATTTAGATAGGAAAAAATCTTAGGATCACTTTCATTTCATGATGTACTGTCTGATGAGGAACTGTGCGATTATTTTCTTTTTTTTTCCTTTTGGAAGAAGGATCCAGACTTGTGATTTGATCTGCATGAGGAATTACCCTTGTGGAAACTTCCTTCTGCTGACACAGACCAGTAATTCATTTGTAACTCCTACTTTTAGAAAGATGCCTAGGGCACAGAGATTAAGTGAATTGCTGGGATTTGCTAAAATGTTTTGGAGGCAGGCTTTGAATTCAGGCCCTCCTCACAACAAAGCTGGCTCTTACACTATGCTCAGTTACCTCTCTGTGTTTTGATTATGAGACTGTAATTATGGGTTACATGTTGGGCAGATGTTCATTGTGGCGTAAGCAGATTGCAATTCATTACAAATAAAGAATTAGAAAAGTTCTAAAGGATGTCAATGAAATGTATGAGAAAAAATAGTGAGCCAATCACATAGCAAATGAGAAATAACTTATGGTTGCCCTGTATTCTTCTTCACTGGTAGAAATGTCTGGAGGAAAGTCTTTCAGAACATTAAATGAAGTCCTTAGGCCAAATCTATGAAATGATATGGACAAGAATTGTACAAAATGGGAAGGTATAAATAAGTTGCTATTTGCATTATAGAAGGGAGAGCCCATATTGGCAAGATCACAGATAAATTAAAAACTGGAAGTAATTATAATTAAGTTCTAGACTTAAGGGATACCAGTAATACCATTTCCAAGAATTCAAAGACCTGCTTACAAATATAATAATTACCATAAGTGATTTTCAGAAATGTTGCCCATTTCATACATTTATGCTGAAATGAGAAGCTGATTGATGATTGTTATCCAGGACTTTTAGACACAAGAAAATTTACAGATTTTATATTGATTTTTTTTTCTGTTAAAATATTAACTCCATGGGCAGCTAGGTGGCGCAGTGGATAGAGCACCAGCCCTGAAGTCAGGAGGACCTGGGTTCAAATCTGGTCTCAGACACTTAACATTCCCTAGCTGTGTGGCCCTGGGCAAGTCACTTAATCCCAATTGCCTCAGCCAAAAAGCAAAAAAATATATATATATTAATTCCTTAAGAGCAGGAATTATTTCATTCTTCATAGTTGTATGTCCAGAACCAACTGTAATACCTAGTACATATCAAGTGCTTAATAAATGATTATTGATTGAATAAATTTAAAGCTAAAATCTGGTTACCTCAGGAAAAGAAATCTATTAAGATAAATTTCATAAATAAAATCAAGGCAAAAGTAAATTGAGATATATCCAATCCCTTTCTTTTTGCCATTAAAGTGACATTTAACTAAGGCCTTAACTAAATAAAGGATTAAGTAGAGGCACTTTATACCCATTTTGAAATTTAGCCTGGGGTAAAATTGACAAAATTAAATATAGAAACCTGTTCTAAGAAGTGTTCTAAGAAGTGATGACCTTTCTTTCCCATTGTCTTTAAAGTTTATATTCCTAATCACTTTCATAAATTGCCAAATCTGGACAACACCCTGCTTATAATACTGTATAAATAGTATAGACATTTATGATTCATTGGGTCTCCCTACATAAAAGCAATAAAAGTTATGCTGGAAAAGACATTCTGTTCCTTCATTTGACTTTTAAAAATTATTTTAATAGGATTTGAATGGAAAGATTGACTTCATTTGGCCAATGAAGCTTTGGTTTGGAGTTGATCCAAATAATCTTCCTAACACTTCACGGTGGTCACGGTGAAGTTAGAATTCCTGGATTTCAATCCCATTTCTGCTATTTAATGGCTATGTAACCATAGGCAACACATTTCTCCACTCAGGGACTCAATTACCTCATTTATAAAATGGGGATGTTGTGTTAGACAATCTTTAAGGTTCTTTCCAACTCAATTTCTGAGCTAAGTTAATTCAATAAGCATTTTTAATATCTACTATGTGAAAAGCATTGTGCTAAAAAGTAGGATCTAAAGAAATGGAGGAAAATAATCCCTAACCTTAAAGAATTTAAATTCAACCAGATTAATTGACTACTTGTTCAACTATGCAAAATTTTGTAAAATCCTCTTCTTCCAAATGAGCACTTCTCAGAAAAGTTTCCTTGGACATATAACTAAGTCCTAATTTGTCACTATTCTATTATTTTTTAAAATACCTTCTTCCCTAAACAAACATTAAATATCTTCCCCATTACCTAGTCATTACCTCTCACTTAAGACTATTGTAATTTTCTCTTAATTTGTCTCCCAATTTATTGTCTCATCCCTCTCCATCCAATCTTCTCATACTTTTCAGATTAATCTTCCTAATGCATAGATCTAATCAAGTCATTTAATGCCCAAATTCTGTCCCTCAATCTCTGTGATCTAGTGAATAAAATACAAACTGAATAAAATTCAACTGATTGTTCAATAAAGACCCTGTGCAATTCTATGTTAGTAGAATTGGCTTTATTCCCACTATTCTCTCTGTGTTAAATAACTCCTACCTGCTAAAATCTTACCTGTTCCTTCAAGATTCAGTTCCATGAAGCCTTACTTGATCATCCTATTTCCCAAAAGACATAAATTATTTGAGAAGGCTGAGAAGAGGATATCCAAGAATGGGATTTGGATTTTTCTGGCACAGCTTAAAATATTGGAGTCAGAGCATCCTGACCAGGAATGGAGTCACCCTTACCAAAGGCTGTATTTTTTTGGAAAAATTCAGGATGCTGAAGTTTCTTTGGGTATGAAAGAAACCCAAAGGAGTGCAACTGAAATGAGAGAGACAGAGAGAAAGCAGGACAGAACCCTGGACTATATGAACAGCTAATGGGTATGATAAGAAAAATGATCCAGCATACAAAATTAATGAGAGATCAGATAAGTAGAATGACAATAAAAATACTATTACAAAATTCCAGAGAGAAGAGAATATCCATGTTGATAATCTCTAAATTTCCTTAATACTCCAAAATTTATTATTCTAGACCCATTTGTTTCTATTTTATGGTCCCAGTATATCTTGCCATGGCTATACAGAGTTAGACTTAAAATAACACACAAGATTGGATCCAAAGAGTATTCACATCATTTACATTGTAGCTGTGATAAATATTAAGGAGTCCTGAAAGAACCTATTAAAAAAAAATCAGTTTCATACTAAAAATCTGAGTTAGTCCTCTCACTTTCCATAGGCATTATTCAATTTGATGTATTTTGTTTTTACATTACTAATACTTACAGACTATTCCCACTTCATGAAAGGTGTCTTATAATAAATAAAACAATTAAATAAAATTTATAATACGGGGGCCTCATCTGAAAGTGCATGCAGCATTTCACATCTTTAACACCAATATCCTACTTCTCAATTTTTAAAAATTAATCTTAATTAAATTAACTTCTTTTGTTCCAATTACCCTTCACATTAAAAGGAAAAATAATTTTCTTATAATCAAAATGTGTAATTAAGCAAAAAAAATCTCAACTGTTATTACAAATATTGCATATATACTACACATATGTCTCATTACCTCTCTATTACCTCTCTGTAACACATAAAATATTTCATCATCCATTTTAAGGAGTCATTAATGCTCTGTGTATTGTTCATAGTTCTTACAGTTTTCAAAATTGTTTTATTTTTACTAATGTTTAATTACATAAATTGTCATTCTTCTCATGTCATTCAAGTTATAAGTTTCAAAATTATTCATTTTTAAAATATTGATATTATACAATAAATTGTTAGATTTCTGATTCCATTCACTTCCCTCTATATCAGATCATATGAATCATCTATGTCTTTTTGAAATCTTCTATTTCCCTCACTTTCATATGTCATAACTTACTCAGCCATTAATCAACTGTTGGGCATTCTCTTTGTTTTCTGATTTTTTTTTGCCTAAACGAAAAAGGATCATTAATAAAATGTTTTGTACATAATGTGATTTTTTTCCTCTTTAACCTTTTTGTCGTATAATATAATATAATATAATATAAACTATAAACTAGGCCACTATTTACTAATTTTGTGTGTATAATCCCAAATTGCTTTCCAGAATAGTTGCATCTATTCACAGGTTACCAGGAGCATATCAGTATGCCTGTTTTCCCATAGTCCCTTCAATATTTATAATTTTCCTTTTTTGTCATCTTTGATACTTTGATGGATGTGAGGTGATATCTAAGAATTGCTTTAATTTGCACTTCTCTAATTAGTAATAATTTGGAACACAGCATTTTTTCATAGTTATAAATAGGCTAGATTTCTTCCCTTGAGGTGACATTTCATACCCTTTGTTCATGCTTTCAATACTTTCATTTCACTGAAGTATTCACATGACCCTGTTAATTTTGAATTCAGTCTTGACCAGATCCTACTTCATTCATTGATTATAGTCACCAGCAACTCTAGGTTCTTCTTCTGCTGAAATCTTTGTGTAGAGTATTCCTATGTCTTTTTATGGGAAGAGACAGAACTTAAACATAAAATCACCAGAAATCTTGCCTCTGTTCAATTAGAGACTGGCTCTTTTTTCTGATAAATTTGAATTAGTTCTTATATACCTTAGAAATTAGAACTTTATCAAAGAAACTTGCTGAAAAGATATTTTCTCATTTTTTTCCTCTTTTAATCTTAGCTTTATTAAATGTGTAAAAACGTTTACATTTTATACAATTAAAATTATTCATTTTATATCTATGATCTTTCCTTTCTGTGTTTAGTCATGAATTCTTCTATTACTAGATGTGATAGCTAATTTTTTCCATGTTTTCCTCATTTGTATATGATTCAACCTTTTAAATAGAGATAATGTACCTATTTGGAGCTTATCTTTGTATACTTTTAAGTGTTGGATCAAAATCTTACTTGGAGTTACATTTGAAAACATCATAGTAGCTAAGGAATTAGCTTAAACTTGAAAATGACTTGTACCTTGATATTTATTAGCTATATGACTAAGCAAATAACCTCAAGTCTTTCAGCTCTAGTTTCTTCATTTGTAAAATAGGCATAATTATAGCACCTATCTCCTAGGGGTTCTTGTGAAAATCAAATGGGAATATGTATTTGTTTCTCAAACCTTAAAACTCTATGTAAACGGCGGTTGTAGTTCATAGCTAAAAGGATGACCAGTGAGTCTTATCATACCAGCTGAAGTTTCCAAAGGAAGAGTAGGCATGGCAGTTCAATGGTCACAAAGGTTTGAATAATTGTGAAACATTTTAAAAACATGTACAGGAAATCCCAAAGGTCTTATTGGAGTGTTAAGCTTTAGTAGTTTAAAGTTACAATAAGACTTTAAAGCAATTAAAATTTAAAACTACCATATGACTTTTGGGACATCTTGTACAGGCTGATGTCAGTTGGATCACAGAAAGCATCTTAGCAGCTGCCAAGACAACCTGTTCTACTTCTGAAAGTTCTAATTGTTAAGAATATAGTCCTGACATCAAGTTAATTTTGTCTTTTTGTCACTTCCACCCCATTGTTCCAACTTCTACCCTGTGGAGTTAAAAGGAGTAAATCTAAGATTTCTTCTACTTGAAAAACAGCTATCATATTCTCTCTAAATCTCCTCTCCAAATCAAACATTTCTCAATTCTTTCAATCAATCCTCATGACATGGAATCAAGATTTTTCACTGCCCAGGTTCTTCTGATTGTCCTCCAATGAATAGAGTGACAGAATTCAGAATTGTTAAGGGATTTAGGGACCATCTAATCAAATTCATTGTTTTATAATAGATTAAAAAATTGAGACCCACAGAATTAAGTAACTTTCCCAAGATGCTATGTAGGACATATAAGAATGACCACTGAAGCTCTTGTAGTTTTAGGAAGCAAAAGCCACCGTTGTTCTGAAGTAGCTATGACTTCTCAGAGATAGGTCTTAAGATTCTTTGTTGACACACTTTCCTCTGACAACCAAATACTTATGCCATATATATATTTATACACACATAGCTTCTAATCTACTCTTTTCTAGTAATAAAATATAGCTCTTTACTGTTTCTAATGAATTTATAACTTCATAGACATGGATATAGATCATAACTTCAATACTTTCTTATCCTGTGTGATTTATAAAGCTATCTTTTCTAAATTCTAGATAGTGAATGTGGCTAATTATTTAAAGGTTTTAGTCTTCTTTACAAGTCTTTATAAGCATAAAACTGGACGGATTTTCTTAAATAGAACCTATCATTTTATAACTGAGACAAAGGACCAGAGATTTAGGGATTAGTTACTACTTTATCTACTGACTATAATTACCACTGACTCTAGATTCTGGCTCTGCTGAAATCTTTACATAGAGTACTTATGGGTCTTTTTCTTGTGGAAAGAGACAGAACTTTAACCTAAACTAACAGAAGTCTTGGCTCAGTTCTTCCTGGAGAAGAATTGCAGGGCCAGGTTCCAGATTGTCCATATTTCTCATGGCTCCAGCTGCTGGACTTTCTGGAACTCTGGAGATCAGAATCTTCAGTCTTCTACACTAGAAACTGGCAAATTTCAGTATGAGGGACAAATCCAATTTGCCAATGGATTTTACTCATTTAAAATTTATTTAAAAAAAAAACAAAACCTTTTTTTTTTTTTTTAAGTAAAAACTCTTTTTTGTTCATGGGCTATCTAAAAACAGCATGGTTTGATGTGGCCAAGGACTGTAGTTTGCTAATTACTGCTCTACACAAAAGGTTAGTATTTGGGAAGCAATATCTTTGAATTCCCCTTTTAGGCTTCATGCATAATGTCATTGCTGATAATAGGAGTTTGGGAAGGTATGTAAGGATAAAGGCTAAATTCTTCCTCCTATGCTGGCTCTCTTCTCAAACTCCAGAGCTCACTAACTAAAAAAGGACCATCTTCCTTTTTAAAAATATGCCCAAGAAGTATGATTGATCCTCTCAATCAATTTCTAGAAGTTTTCTACATGATGTCAGTTGTCTTTATCCTATGTTATAGTCCTTTAACCCCTTCATATGGATTAAAGAACTTCATTCCTTATTTTCAAGTTGTAGAAAAATTCCTTACCACATCATTTTTAGTAGTAAATGTAAATATGAATAATAAATTAAGTGAATACAATGAATGTAAGAAATATGAACATAAAATGTTTTTGTTTACAAAGTGAGGAAAGGATAAAGTCCTCTCTAGAGACATTTTGTTGCTAATAGCTTCACAAATGTAGACATACAGACAGATGAATAGATAGTAATAAAAAAGAAAAAACAAGACAAACAAAATAACTGACTATGGCTTTAACAATATTATGAATGGAATACGGCCCCTTTCCATTTCATATCTGTCCAGTGTCAACATATTTAAAGCAGCAATTTTCCAGGTAATTTTATTTGAGCAAATATTGTTAAGTAGGCAGTACTTCTTTCTAATTAGGTGATAAATATTGTCAGGAATGCCAAAGCATCTGGGACAAGCAATTACATATACTCTGATAGGCTTCACCTAATGTTTTTTGTCAGTTTAATGATATAAAATCCTTTGACATATGTCTGATCAGAGACAAGATTAAGTCCACAGAGCAAGTAAAACATCCAGACACCACATTATCTACTCTTTCTGCCAGCTTAGAGGACAAACAATTTAGCAAAACCTGTTAATTATTTTGTCCTAGCTGTTAATTCTACTCTAATTGATTCATGTTGAATGGTACATGAGGTTAATATCAAAGTAAAGTAAATATTGAAATTTCTTTTTTTTTAAGAAAAGAGAGAATATGATGCTCAATACCATTGCTGATTTCTAGTTTTACTGAGGATTGTCAGCCCATTCTCCAAGTCAAAAATTTCCCATTTCCCAAGTGAACATCTGCCTAAAATGATAGCCAGCTGAGATTCAAGCTGAGGGTGTTCCCCGATTGCCTGGGGCACTCGTTGGCAGGGTATAAAACTTATTCTTAATTTAGAATGGAATTATTTTGTGAATCTGAAGTAACTATATTCAAATGGGAGAAAGTATTTAGAAAGCCCAGATTCATCATCAATGCATTATGTATTTTGCCCACTTTCTGTGATTACCTAGCAACACTTCAATAAAAAAAAAAAACACACAAAATCTTTTTGTTGGCACTTAGCAAATATAACCAGAGGCAATATTAGATTAGTAATACCTAAACTGAATGTGAATAATAGCTAGTAATAACTAGCATTTACATGTGGCCTTAAAGTTTGCAAAGTTATTAACAAGTATTATTTCATTTGATCCTTACAACAATTCTGGGCAATAGTTGCTATTATTATTCCCATTTTACAAATACAGATACTAAGGCACAGAAATGGTAAGTGCTTTGCTCAGGGTCACACGTCTTGTAAGTGACTGAGGACAGATTTGAACTTACATTTTTCAAATTCCATGTCCAATACTATATATACTGTATCACTTAACTGGAAGTGAAAAGCCTAAAACAACTATGGATTGGGAGAAGTTGGTGTTAAATCCTGCCTTTATTCTCTGCTCTGCCATTGCTTAAATGCATATATTATAATGTATAAATTAATATTTTATATTAATTTATATATTAATCCTAATTCATTGATCTTCTGTTTCTGTGTTCTGATAACTTTAAAGATAATATTTTATACTATAGTTATTCCTTTCACATTGCAACTTTTCCTGTCAGCTTTGATATATTACAAATTAGCCCAAGATATTAAATGGAAATTTGGGGGAGTTTTGTCAGAAGTCACAGACAACATACTTCAAACAGAAAAAGTTTAGAAGCTCAGAAATTCATAAAATATATGTATAATCTTGTATAACAGCAAAATATTTAATATTTTAATACCATAATAATTCAGATCTTCTTCTTTGGTATGAAGGGAGAATCAAATAATTTTACATAGATTTCCAGATCATGAAAGTATCATATCCCTAACCCCTGCAAAGTGGAAGTGGTAACTGTATTCTAATTAAGAACTGATCCATTGACTATTACTTGGTTTCTACCTGCAAAGGTAGTGAAAAGTCTAGTCTTTGAATGAGAAAAACACTGTTCCTGTAGCATTAAGTTATATGTGTGCTATGGGTTGCTAATCTTTCAGAGGGTCCTCAGTTGAGATTTCTGTGGAGCCACTTTTAATTTCAATCTATCTCTTGCTAGCTGTATATTCATCTTTAGGTCAATTAGATTTCAAAGCAGACATTGCACTGCAGGGCAATATTCAATTTGTTCTTGGAAGCAATGTACTTTACTGCTAATTGACACAGCTCATGCTTCAGTTGTGGAAAATTCTGATTGGGCAAACCTGGTCAATCAGATGAGAAAATTGTCAGAGAAAATGATTGGGTAGGATTTCAAAGTAAACAACTAGAATAGTTGAATGTTAAGATGATGGCAACAACTCTCTCTCTCTACAATTACCCCTGAATGCTTAATTGCCCAATCTAATGGTCTTTTCTAAATCCTCATCCTTCTTGACCTCTCTGAACCCTTTTCTGGATATTCTCTCCTCTCTAGATTTTAATGACACAACTCTCTCCTGGTTCTTCTCCTGCCTGTCAGGCCATTCCCGATGGATAGAATCAAATAAGAAAGAATTTTAAAAAGGGGAAGTTGGAAAGTTCTATTCTTAGGTTCAAATGTGTAACATCACTTATACAGGATGGGAAAAGTTGGGTCAGACAACAATGATTGCTGTAGAAAATATCTGGGGACTTAAATGAAAGGCAAACACAGTATATGCTAACATTATGACATGGCAACAAAGAAAGCTAATAAAGGCAGCCTGGGGTCACAATGGAAAGAATGCTGGGCCCTAGAGTCAAGAAGATACAAGTTCAAATCTTACCACAAACATTTACTATGGGTTCCTAAGCAAATTGTTTAAGGCAAAACCTCTATCTGCCATAATTTCCTTAAATATGAAATGGGGATGATAATAATAGCATCTAGCTCATAGAAAAATCAAATGAGATAATATTTGTCAGGCACTTAGCATAGTTCCTAGCACATGGTAGTCACTTAATAAATGTTTGCTTCCTTGTTCTCTCCATTACCATTTTAGTACTCCCAAATAATCTTGTGTAACATTAAAAGAGGCAGAGTGTCTATAATTAAGAAATGGTTGCTGTCCATCATTCTCAAAAAGAACCAAAATGACATTTCTAAGTTAGAATCAAGTTATAGTGTGTCCAACTGACCGATCAGACTAATACATTCTCCAAATGCTCTAACATGGGTGAGATACAAATAGCCCATGTGAACATTTGGGGTGGATTCTCTAAATTTGTGCATTTCACATTTCTTCTGAGCTCCTTCAATTCTATTTTGTTCATAGAACACTGTACCTTCTCTTATGAGGGCATACCATGCTGGGCAGTTCTATGCCAGTATGTCCTATCATATGCAATCAATTCTAAAGTTCCTAAGAGAGATCTTGAGAGTGTCTTTCTATCACTTTTTTCTGATCACCTTGTGAGCACTTGCCCTGTTTGAGTTCTCTATAAAATAGTCTTTTTGACAAGCATATATTTGGCATTTGAACAATGTGGCCAGTCCAATGAACCTGGGCTCTCTGCAGCAGAATTTGAATGCTTGGAAGTTTAATTTGAGAAAGGATCTCAGTTATCTATCTGATCCTGCCAGGTGATGTTCAGAATCTTCCTAAGGTAATTTAAATGGAAGCAATATATAATAGCTTGATGACTCTACTATGTTCTGCCCTTACCAGATTAATTCTGAAACACAATATTCTTTTTCAGATAACACATTTTAGGAAAGATATAGATAGTTGGAACATTCAAGAAGATGCTGACCAGAATAGTGAGAAGACTATAGAATATTCATAAAAAGATCATTTGAGAGAGTTGGCAATATTTAACTTAGAGATTGTTTAGCTTAAGATATGAAGACATGCTAGCTATCTGTCATGTAAAAGAATGATTAGATTTCAAAGGATCATAAAATTATAGGTTAACATTGAAATCAGAGGTTATCTAGATCAGTGGTTCTTAACTCTTTTTTTGTCTAGAACCCCTTTAGCTCTCTAGGGAAATTTGTAGACCCTTCTCAAAATAATGTTTTTAAAAGCAAAAAATAAAAAACGTTTATACGTGTAGAATAAGCCTTGAGGTCAAGAAGCTCTAAGTTCAAGTCTCACCTCTAGCACATGCTACATGTCCCTGGACAAGTCACCTCACCTATCAGCATCCCAGGTAACTCTCTATGACAAGATGTTGCAAAAAAGCTGCCATTTTATATTAGTAAATAAAACCCAATATTTTGGAATCATATTAGAATACATTTATTATATTCCAATTATGTTGGAATTATCAAAATATATGTTTAAAAAGTTTACAGACCCCCAGGCTTAGAATTAGTGATCTGATAACCTGGAAAGACTAAGTGAATTTTACAAATGAGGAAACTGAGGAGTAGAAAGATTATATGTCTTATCCAAATTCTTACAGATGTCAAGTGGTAAGGCTAGCATTTTAACTCAGGGTCTCTTGATTTTAAGTTCAGCACTCTTTCCATGACACTGTACTACTGTGTATTCTGCTTGACTCCAGAGAGCAGACTAAAAATAATATGAAAACCTAGAAGCCATACTTCTCAAAGCAAAAATTTTGTTTTTAAGCGCTTGGCTGCTGGCATCCCATCTTCCCAAAATTACCTTGTATTTATGTTGCATATGTGAAACAATAAATGTATTTTGTAAACTTCAAAAAATTAAACAAATGTTAGCTATTGTTTTTGTTGATGATAGTAGTTCTATTATTTTGTACATGTTTTTAGAATGTTGAAATATGGCAAAAATTCAAAGCAGAAATTATTTCACTTTTGTCTATGTAGTCCCAAAGCTTAGCACACTTTTGGTCCAGAATAGGCTCTTAATAAGTGCTTTTTGTTTGATGTATTAATTGATTGATCAAGAGTTCCAAACAATTTCCAAATAGAGTTAAATAAACTAAATTTTATTCCAAGGAGGTTTGCTTTTGTCTTGGGAAATTCTTAAGAGTGGAAATTTACCCATTAATATTGTTAAGCCTGACTAACTCCTTTTTGCAATTAAAATGTATTATAACGGAATAAACATTTTTTCCAGAATCACAATTAGGGTGGTAACCATAGCATAATGTTAAATAGAAGCTTGATTGTATTCTGGCCAAAACTCACATAATTGGCGCAAGATGAATAACTATGCTGTTGATAGTTGAATACTTCCTCTACCTAGAGGGATATCTGTGCTATTGAGCAGTTTAAAACACGAAGAACCAGATTTCTATTTTAAAAAAAGCCCAGTGAATGACAATCATTTAAATCCCTGTGCCAACAGAGAAAGAAAGGCTAATTTTAGCTTGGGGAACTCCACTTAAATTACAAAGATTGAGTTGCACCTGCATGTTGGTTCTAACAAACAGCTGCTTCCCAGCACCACCTCTCATTAACTGCTCTTCAAAAAAATTCTTTTGGTACTTTTTTTTTTATTCATTTGTAGATTTTTACAAAGATGGCATTCTTCTTTATTATTCTCAAGGGCCTCAAAGAAGAGTTAACCCCATCATCATCCACAAGTATTTTTAAGTTCTTACTATGTTCCAGACACTGTACCAAGGGTTAGGGATGGTGTCTGTCCTTAAGGAGCCCACATAGGCAAAACAACATGTGAATAAATAGATATATACAGTGAAAATAGGAGATAATTTTGGAGGAAACACATCACTAGTGGGGGAGAGTCAGAAAGACCTCCAAGCTTAAAATTATTCATCTGACAACCTGGAAAATCTAAGTGAATCTTACAAATGAGGAAACTGAAGTCTCAAAAGATTAAATGTCTTATCCAAGTTCTTACAGATGTTAAGTGGGAGGGCCAAATATTTTAACTTAACTCAGGATGTCTTGATTCTAAGTTTAGCAGAAAATAGAATTTGAAGTGAATTTTGAAGGTACCCAGGGAACCCAGGAAGCAGACATGAGGAGGAAGAGAATATCCAGTATGGGAAAATCAGTGAAAAGGAATGCAAACAGAAAATGGAGTGTTATTTTTAAAGAATTATAAGCCAGAGGGTGGGAGAAGTTGTATAGCAGATGGCAGAGAGAAGCCTGGACATTGCCTAAGTTCTTCTCAGTTTCTCTAAGAATCAACACTAGATCAAACCTCTGAATGGATTTTGGAGTGACAGAATCCACAAACATTAAGAGTGCAATAATTTTCCAGCTTAAAATATCTTAGAAGGACTTCAGAAAAGGTCTGTCTTATTTGTCAGGGGGAAACACAACCCAGCAGAACTCAGGGTGGATATACCCAGTGAAGGGAATCCCAGTGTAGGGGAAGCCTGACATGGGAGGATCTTAGCCAAAGTGCACCAGAGTTGATTCCGAAGGTCAGTGCATCAGCATACTAGCTGTGAGACATCCAAAGCAACCACAAAAAGCAAATTGTGAGCCTCTGAACCCCAGTATAACAGGCAGGACTTGGCCAGATCCACCCAGGCTTTCTGCCTGCAGTACCACCAGCCCCAACCCAGCATAGGCTGTGAGAGGTTCCTGTCCCCTACAAAAGAGCTTGGGACAATCTCCCCTGTATCCTAGGAGCAGAGATTAACTTTTAACAATGAACAAAAAAAGCAAAAAAGATACCATAGAAAGCTATTATGGAGCCAGGGAAGAATAGAACACAAACCCAGAAGAGAACAGCAATGGCAAAATGCACACAAGTGAAGCCTCAAAGGGGGATATATAAACTGGTCTCCAGCTCAAAAGGCTCTTCTGGAAGAACTCAAAAAGGATCTTTAAAGAGAGATAGAAGAAAAATGAGTAAAAGAAATGAAAGCTATGCAGGAAAATTCTGAAAGTTTGGGGAAATAAGCCAAAAGTTTGGGGAAATAAGCCAAAAGCTTGGAAAAGGAAGCACAAAAATTGATTGAAGAAAACAACTCCTTAAAAAATAAAATTGGTGAAATGTGAAAAATATATATACTGAAGAAAACAACTCTTTAAAAAATAGAATTGGAAAAAAATGCAAAAAGAAGGCCTGTTATTCTGGATCTAAATTGTAGGGTACTTAGAAGACAGTAAAGTGTAAGAAGACTGGAAAAGAACTTTGTTGAAGAGTAAAACAAAAGAAAAATGAATGACTCTGAGAATAAAGACAATAATACTAATAATAACATATTTACATAACTCATATCTGTATACCTGATTTTTTTATATTTGATAATCCTATGACATAAGCAGTTTAACAAAGTCCAACCCACTCTCTACGTTCGCATAAGTAAAACAGGAAGAACAATTATTGTCAACATCATTCTAGTTTACCTAGATTTTAGTAAAGTGTTTGATAAACTTTCTCCTGAAAAAGAAAGAACAGTGGAGATTAGAAAAGAGTATAATTAGATGAATATTGAATTGGTTAAAAAACTGGTATGCTTAATGATCTGTAGTCATTAATGGTTCAGTTTCAAATTGTAAGACTTCCAACATCTCAGAGAATCCACTGGGCCTAGTATTGTTTAACATTTTTACTAATGCTTTGTAGTAAGGTGTATCAAGGTGGTGTACTTTAAAAGTACCATGATGGAATGGAAAGGGCCATGAACATGAAGTCAGAGGGTCTGAATTTGATTCCAGAATTTGCTAATTGTTCTCTGTGTGAATTTAGGCTTGTCATTAATTTCTTTTGGCTTCAGTTCTCTCTTCTGCAAATTGAGGTTAGAATAGATGACTTCTAAAGTACCCCCTAGTTTTAGCTGTATGATCCTGTGAACATTCATATGAATTTAATGACATGAAATTTAATAAGAATGAATGGAAAAATCTTATAAACAGGTTTAAAAATTAATGACAAGTTTAAGAAAGAGAAGAAATTGCTGTACAGCAATTAGAATAAAAACAATCTGGAAGTATTAAGGAAATGAAAAGTAAAAATGAATCAGCAATGTGAAATAATAGTTTAAAATACTAATGTAGTCATGGGCTGCATTAAGAGAAGTCTAACCATTTCTAGAAATGAGGAAGTGATAGTTCTTCTTCATTTTGCCCTTGTCAGACCACATCTAGAGTGGTGGACTCAGTGTTAGGCAGAACAATTTAGAAAGATCATAGGTTGGCTGGAGAACAGCTAAATAAGGACAACCAGAATAGTGGAGGGTGAGGGGGTCTTATGTCCAAGTCATATTACAACTGAGTGAAAAAACTAAGGAAGTTTGGTCTAGAGAAGAAATGACTTTGATGAGAGGGGAGAGTAAGAATATTGAGGTAATGGAGAGAAGGATATTAGCTTACTTCAAGTACTTAAAAAGTTCTCATATATAAAATGTGAATAGACTTCTGTTTGGCTCCAAAGGGTATAACAGGAGCCATAGGTAAGGATTAGGGAGGGATAGAATGATATGAGTTTATGACTAGATAAAGAAATTTCAGTGTACTTGATCATGAAAAGCAAACATTTCAGGGTTCCTCCTCTGTTTGTTCAGTTAAGAATGAGATGAGGTCTTAAAGAGATAGGATTTTAATGCAAGAGTTACGGAGAGAGAAGAGAAAGTATAGAATAGTCATCATGGGAATAGTAAAGAGAATCTAACGTGTTTGAGTAATTCCAAAATAAAGGGGAATAGTCTTGCACATGATTGTGGTGGAATAAAGTTATAAACTATGGAAGTTGAGTAAACTGGGGAACTGAGCAACTAGTATGTATGCAAAGAGTAAAACCATAAGTAAGCCAGGACCTAAATTTCTTGAGAAATAATGGGGAATTAAGGGGAAGTGTATAACTGCTACCAGGATATGGATTTGTTGTTAAATTTGCATGGAGTAAAGCTAAAAAAGGAAGAATTACTGATTAACTGAAGCAGAAAAGATGAACAAGGATGCAGGGCTAGTGTCATCCAAGAACAGCTATCTTTACGTCTTCCAGAAGGTGAAAAGAACATGAAATAAAGAAGTATAGAATGAGGAAAAGTTTGTTAATTATAAAACAAAAATTTCAGAGTTCACAGTAGAAAGGGCATTCAGATGTGGGACCATATATGGAAGAGGAAGGACTGAAGTTGACTGACAAAGTTAAGAGAAAGCAATTGGAAGGGAGTTGGAAAAAGTATGATTTATCCATAAGCTAGTTGTTATATTCAATATCACTGGGAATGGAAGCTTAAGAATATCTAAGGGCAAAACCAAACTGGTTCAACCCCATTATTGTGCTTTTCACACTGAGAGCTGGAAGAGATTCCATCTATTCCAATACAGGCACAAAAAAGAATTTCCATTGCAATTCATATAACAAGTGATCCTCTATTTTTCTATTGAAGGACTATAAGAGAGAGAGGTCCATTTGCCAAAAGGGTGGAACAGGCAAAAGTGATATTATCAAGTACTTCTGGCTCCATGTCATTATGAGTTGTTGACAATAGAATAACATATAGTCCACCTGTCCCTGGTATCATCACAGCCTAGGATAATCTCCAGCCCCTTCATACTCTAAACTCCACAAAATTAACACCTGTTAATTCTTCCCTGAGGATTGACCTAGCAGTTGGTAGGAACATCCATCCCCCTTAAGAAATAGTCCAGATTGGGGTGGAGCCAAGATGGCAAACTGCGGACAGCTTTCTCTGTGAACTCCCGGGACATTCCCTCAAACCCAGACAAAGTAAGCCTTCCAACTGGTTTCTAACTGAGAGCACCTCCAAGCATTTGGACTACAACGCACTTCTATCAAAGATCTACCTTGAAAGAACTCCGGAGAAGGTTAGCCTCAGGGGAAATCGGCCGCTGGTCGCAATCAGACTCCAGCCGGGGTGGAAGTCAGGGCTGCGATAGAGGGGCGGATTTTGGGCACCCAGGAAGCCCCTGGGAGACGCCTGGGCCACTTTGCTCTGCTTGTGGGCAGGCGCTTTGGCAGATCTGCCTTTGGAAAAGGGTGGATCGAGACCAGCTGAAAACGTGGTCCTAGTGCGAATCTAGCCCGACCAGCCTCAGACCGGAAGTCAACTCGGCAAACTGCCCCAGGGCAAATACAAATCGTTGCAGTTTTCTCTGGTTTTGACCAATATCCCAACTTTAAATCATGAGCAAGAAGCAGAAGAGAGCTCTCACCATAGAAAGCTTTTACGGAGGAAAAAATAGAACAGTCCCCAGATCCTGACATTATGAAAACAATCCCAGATGAAGCCACAAAGGCAGACTTAAGTTGGTCTCCCTTTCAGAAGGCTTACCTGGATGATTGCATTAAGAATCTCAAAAGAGAGCTAGAAGAAGAATGGGGAAATAAATTGAGATCAGGGCAACAGAAATATCAAAAACTGGAAAATAGGACTGGTGAATTGGAAAAAGAAAACAGTTCACTGAAAAACAAAATTGGTGAATTGGAAAAAGACAACAATTCACTGAAAAATAAAACTGGCAAAATGGAAAAAGAATGCATTGAATCAAGAAATTCAATTGGCCAGCTACAAAAGGAGCTAAAAAAGATAACTGAAGGAAATAATACTTTAAAAATTAAAATTGAACAAATAGAAGTAAATGACTCAAAAAGACTTCAAGAATCAGTTAAACAAAAACAAAAAAAATGAAAAAATAGAAGAAAATATGAAATATCTCCTAGGAAAAACAACTGACTTGGAAAACAGATCCAGGAGAGACAATTTAAGGATTATCGGACTCCCTGAAAGCCACGATGAAAAAAAGAACCTGGATGCTATCTTCCAGGAAATCATGAAAGAGAATTGCCCTGATGTTTTAGAATCAGAAGGCAAAATTGGCATTGAAAGAATTCACCGATCACCTCCAGAAAGAGACCCCAAAATTAAAACCCCAAGGAATATCGTGGCCAAATTTCAGGACTATCGCACCAAGGAAAAGATATTGCAAGCAGCTAGAAAGAAACGGTTCAAATACCGAGGAACTGTCATTAGAATTACACAGGATCTGTCAGCTTCCACATTGAAGGATCGAAGGGCCTGGAACCAGATATTCCAAAAGGCAAAAGAAATAGTCCAGATTAAGGACAAGATATCAGCCATCAGCCCCTAAAGGGGATGTGCCAGGACTGAGAGTATCACTGAGCTCGAGTATGGGAACTAAATGATTGACAACTCCATGATGGCAAGACCTTCATATTCAAAAGCTAGCAACCCTTCAGAAGAAATTTTATGTAATATTTTCTGGCTGTATCCCAAAGGTAAAAAAGTTAAACAAGAGCTAAAACTGGGCTATTCTATTCATTGTCAGGTATCTCCACAAACTAAAGCCTGACAAACAGCACCAGCTAACACAATAAATATCTCTGAGTTGCATTACCTGGTTGAATATGATGATGATGTTGATGCAAGGAATCAGTGTTGCATACTCATAGTAATAATATACTGGTGGTGTGTAGCACACAACCTGCAGTGCAAAATGGATTGTATTCGGGAACTAGTAGACATGCTGATTGGCCACTACTAGGAGTGGGTCAAACTGTCCAGCATTAGTCCCTGACTTTATCCTAATGTAATTCCTTTGAAATCTTAGAAACAATGATAGATTACTGTGTGTACTACTCCATTATAGACACCTTTCCAATTTGACGTTCAACCAGTTCTGAATTTGCCATTCTGTCAATTCAGTGAATCTATACTTTCTCATATTGACCACAAAATTATTTCTGAGAGATTGTCAAATGTTTTGCTGAAATACAAGTTAATTCTATTTACATTCATTTAATCTTCCACCAATAAAGTAACCAAAACAGAAAAAGGAAATTGTTATTCTGGCACAATTTGTTGGTGATGCAATCATGTCAGTTTATAGTGACCACTGCTTCCTTTCCTAGATTCTCATAAACCATCCTTTTGAAGATGAAAGTTCATTCACTTAAAGTCAAAGATCCTTCTTTCTTTCCTACTTTGACACCAGGGGAAAATGTTCTTCTCCAATACTATAGCTTCTCTTTCATCATCCAAGATTTTTGGAGATCAAGAACAATGACTTAATAATAGCATCCATCAGGTCTTTCAGTTTACTAGAATGATGACTTGAACTCATTGAGGGGAGTTAAATACTTTTCTTACAATCTCCTCATTTATCTTGAGATTGAATTCCCAGTTAGCATTTTTGTTCTTTCTTTATTTCAAAGACAATTTCCCCTGGCTTAGAAAATAGAAGTAAAATAAGAGTTGAATTTTATTGACTTCTCTTTATTGTTCCTCATCATTCAAATGAATCTGGTTTTTCAAAAGCTAACTGCTATCCTTAAATGCTAACTCCAATGACCTTTTCTCAATTTTGAGCTTTTTTTGACTTCTCTGAAGCACTTGACAAATTGACTGCCCTCTCTTGAATATTTTCTCCTCTTTTTATATCATTGTCTTCTAGATCTCTTAGCTGGCTATTCCTTCCCAATTCTCTTTGCTGAACATTATCTATGTCCCATTCTCTAAGTGTAGGTGTACCCCCAAAGCTCTGGTGTGGATCCATATTTTTATATGATTTTTCTTAATGATCTTTTCAGCTCTTGAAAGCTTAGTTATTTTATACAGATATATACACATATGTATATACATACATATATAGGTATCAATATGTGTGTGTGTATACCCACAAATTCCTCCTTGAACTACATGTTTAGCTCTAAATTTTCCTAAACTCCATTTCTTCATACCAACGCTTATTGGACAATTTTCATTGGATGTCCCACAAGTACTTTACACATAGTATGTTCAAAAAGAACTCATTATTTCCCCCCTAAACCCTAATGTCTCCCAAGTTTCCTTATTTCTGTTAAGGTACCACCTCCTTTCCAGTAACCAAGATTCATAATCTTGGAGTCTTCCTAAACTGTTCATTGTCATTTACCCCCATATTCATTCAGTTGTAAAATGCTGAAGTTTTGTTGACACTAACTCCACAGCCTCTTTCATATTAGTTCCCCTATCTTCATTGATACTGGTATCATCCTATTTCAAGCCCTCAAAACATCTTACTTGTAATAATGCAATAATCTTTAAATTAGTCTTCCTGTATAATTTTTCTCTGTCACTAGTCTATATTCCACACAGCTACCAAACTGATATTATGGAATCACAGTTGTGAGCATGTTATTCTCCTATTCAAGAAGCTTCATTGACTTCCTAGTGACTCTAGGGTAAAGTACAAATGCTTCAGATTGATATTGAAAGTTCCTTCCAATATAGCTCTAGTGTGGGAAACAGGCTCATTTGCTTTTTCCAGAACTTAGCATATCATCTACTACTTTCATGCATTTGTGCATCTTAAACACTTAAAATGCACTATTTTCTTCTATGTCTTAGAATCCTTAGCCTATTTTTAAGTATTCATTTAGATGTTACTTACTATGGGTAGACTTTCTGGCCCTTCTAGTCTCTACTTGTCTAACATAGTCCTATGTATATAATAGAGGTTTAATAAGTAGGTATTAATAAGGTTTTTGAATTTAATTGAATTGATAGTGAGCATACATACTGATTACTTCTGGGATCAGCCCTATCCCATGATACTTATGACTACCTACATCCTGACAAATGATTTCATTCTTCTCTACCTCAAGAACAACGATAGAGCCCCATGGTACTTTATTACAGACACCCTTCCAATTTGAAAAGCAGCATTACTTTTTGTTCTGAGTTCACTGATCTGTACTCTTATCTAGTCAATATTTTTCCATATTGTCCACAGTGTTGTCATGAGAGATTTTCCTCTTTTCAGAATCATGGTTTTTTTAATGCATAAAATAAAATGTATTGGATTATAAAGAAAACCCATCATGTTGAAATAAAGTTATCAAAATATAAAAAATGAAAAAAGAACAAGTTCATGAACCCTAAGTTAAGAAAAATATAACATGAGCAAGTTGTACATAATAGATTTGAAGTTTCATATGCAAACATTTTTTCCCTATTCTACTATGTTATAGAAATGCTGGTTTTATTTCTTAAGGATAAAATAAATATTTTTAAACCACATTATGGAGTAATTTCAAATAGCATGCTATTTCCTTTTTTTAGTATAGTAGTTGTGAACAGAAGTAGTAAATGATTTAATTATTTATAGTTTGGGACATACGTATATGTCCCAAACTATATATATATATGTGTGTGTGTGTGTGTGTGTGTGTGTGTGTATGTGTGTGTGTATGTATTTCTTGACTTGAATTTTATTGGCTTAAATTGTTGTAATTATTATGGATATTGTTCTTTTTACTGTATTCACTCTGTATCCTTTTCATATATTTTCATGTTTCTTTGAAATCCTCATAAATGACCTTCCCATTATTCCATTACATTTGTATGTCAAAATTTGTTCCTCCAAATTCCAGTATTTGAAAACATATTTTTTCAGCTTTTTGTTATTAAAATAATGCCATTTTTTAAAAAAGAAAAAAGGAAATTAGTTGTAAATAAAAGCAGATACAATATCATGGGAATACACACACACACACACACACACACACACACACACACACTCAATAAGAAGCAGCTAAGATATAACCTTTAAAAAGAGAGATAACAATAAAATCTGCAACGTTAGGATTATAAAACCAGAGCTGGAAAAAAATTCAGAGGAACTCTCTAATGCTTTGAAATTGATTGGTTGATTTTCCAAATGAGGAAACTGAGAACCAGAATGATTAATGCTTGCTCAAGGTCTTATAGGTAATGTCAGAGGTAGGACTTCAATCCAGGTCCTCTAACTGGACACAATTCTCTTTCCACTAAAGCACATTACTTCAAGTCACTATACACAGATTTACAGAATATTGGTACTATATCAATCTGAATGCAAAAATCTAAATTTGATCATGTAAGCATACCTGAATGAATAAAGTAAAAGTATTTATTAAATATTTCCAATTAAGTAAAAAGCATTGTTAAGCCCCAGGGAGACAAATACAAAATTGAGGCAACCCCTGTCTTCAAAGAGATTATGTTCTTACATAGCACAAATAATGTATATAAGGCATTGGTGGCCAAAGAAGGGGGTTAAAATCTGGGAAGTTACAAAACTGGTGATGAAATAATAGAGTAGCCTATTAACAATACAAGTTTTCTAGAAGCAGTGATAGTGGTAATTTAATTAGAATTCTCAAAAAAAAGATATAAAGGAAGAGAGGAAAAAGTTATGTTCTTAACAATAAGTAGGAGAATGAATTAGATGAAGCAGAACACAGGTGACTGACTTCTTTTCTAGAGATGATCTCTTTTTGTTCCAAGGTAAAATAATAGCAGCAGCAGGGACAGCTGGGCAGAAAATGGTTGGGGTGAATATGAGGACACACGATCACAAAGAATGATTGCAGAATTGTTTGCTTGACTCCTCTCATTCATGTCTTATTCCAAAAGGTCATAATTCATAAAAAGAGGAAAACATAATAAGAAGGAATAGTCACATGAGGAAATCCAGGGGCCAAAAGGGGCAAAGTATTTGGCCAAGTATCAATAGAAAATATAGAAAATGGGTTGTCCTGAATGCTCATTGTAAGCCACCTGAACAGGAGAAATAAATAAAGATTTCAGCACATAAACTTAGCCTAGAAGCATGAGATAATAGTGACTTCATTTATCTGGAGCTAGTTCTCTGCCAAATGGAGAATAGTTAATAAATTCTTTACTTAAAAGAAGCAGCAAGGGATGCTGTTCTTCTACTCTGAATTTGGATAATAAGGATGAAAGAGCTGCTGGAATACAAATGATTGAAAGCTGGGGGTGGGGAGGAAAGTGATGACTCTATCTTAGAATTTGTGAAGGGGAATGAAAGGAAATTCAGGCATTCCTTGATTCAACACTCTATTGACAGAAGATTGCAAATGGTTGAGAGAAAAAATAGACAGGATGACAAAATGAAAATTTTCTTGAGAGAAGTTGAACCAAAAGAAATTTAAAAAGCTCTCATGAATAAAAGCTTGAAGAAGCAAATGGACATCATTCCAAAGAGGAAGAAAAAGTAGCTTTATATATGAAGAGAACAGTATGGATGGGACGAAACACATTGACAATAAAAGATAACAACAAAGAAAAGTAAAAATAAATACAAGAGAATGGCACAGTCCTGGGGAAAAAGAGTATCTAGTGCATCAAAGTTCAGATTAAACTGAGGACCACAAAAATGGCTTTTTAAAGCTATGTTAAGGACAGAGGGAAGTTTTAAAAAGTAGTAGGATTAATGATAGATGGAATAATGAAAAGAAAGTGAATGAGAGAACACAAAACATTCAGCAAGCTAAAATCCAAAATAAATGAGGAGTTGGTAAGAAAACACATGGCTGTTCTCAAATAATTTAAGTCACCAAGTACATATGACCTGCATTCCAAGGTACTGAAAGAACCAATTGATGAAATTCCTAAGACATTGATATTGATTTTTTTTAATTTCTATTTTTGGAGGCAATTAGCACTAAGTAATTTATCAAAAGTCACATAGCTAGGAAGAATCTGAAGACAGATTTGAACTTCAAATACTTGAAGACAATAATTAAATTTTTATTGAATCTTCTCTCCATAGCACTAAATACTTTTAGCATCTTCAACTGATATTATTATGGTATTAACTCAAGAACCTTTACTATGTTAGTTTTCTTCCATTCTCTTGTCCTTGTCAATGTCTTCTCTAAACTGTGGTATCCAGAACTAGACAGAATAGTCCAGGTGTGGTTTGACCAGTGAAAAGCACATCAGGACCATCTCCTCATTATCTCTAGAAATGATTCTTCTCTTAACCAATGACATTATGGGTGATGTTTTGGCATGTGCCATGACTTGGACTGAAGCAGAATTTTACAAAGTCATCAACCTCACTGTCTCTTCCAGAGTTGTTGAAATCCACTGGCAAGACAGAAATTAAGGTGACTGGTGATGGCCCAGAATAGTGAATTAATTTGTCATTTTCAATATCTAAACAAGTTCTAAGTGCTTCACATCACCTCTTCAGTCACCTTCATTGACATTGGAACAAATTGTTCTCACCCACCCATTCTTCCAGAGAAAGTCTTCATATGTTTGGGGTAGATATCCCTCTAAATATCTGATAGGTTTAAGGCCTGTAACTTACCTTTAATCTGGTTTAGCCCATCTGCCAAAATGGTTTTACTAGGAATTGGCCACTGGCCATGCTACAGCTTATTGGAGTCACAGTTTGGAGTTAGGTGTCAGTTCTAAAAAGAGTTCATCATTAATAATTAATTAACTATTAATAAACTAAAATATTGATAACACATTACCAGTGACTTCTATTGTTTTCAGTCCACCAAAAAACCTTTTCTAATAAACTTATCAAACCATACCTCCTTAATTATAGATTTCTGAAAATGTTTTAAATCTCAAGAATAAGATTTTTTATTTCTTCTTATTAAATTTCAGCAAAATTAGTTGAGCAAATTAGTCTGTGGAGAACTTGGCATAGGATTACACTGAGAAAGTTATCCATAAGAGAGACAGAGCCAAGATGGTGGAGAAAAAGCAGGGACTCAATGGAGCTCTCCCATATTCCCCTGCAAACAACTTTAAATAATACTTCAAAATTAAATCTACAGTATTAGAACCCACAAAAGATAAAGATGAAACAATTTTCTAATCCAAAGCAATTCAAAAGATTCTCAAGAAACATGCATCAACCCGGAAGGCACTCCAATAAAGACTGTGCAGGTGCAGACCACACTTAAGCAGAACTTGGGGGTGAGTGAATAAACAGGAGTGTTTTCCAGAACTC
Source organism: Myrmecobius fasciatus (assembly GCA_023553655.1). Taxonomy (NCBI): domain Eukaryota; kingdom Metazoa; phylum Chordata; class Mammalia; order Dasyuromorphia; family Myrmecobiidae; genus Myrmecobius; species Myrmecobius fasciatus. The sequence continues at coordinate 328,201 of JAJPUD010000161.1, read as the reverse complement.
TCAGTCCACAGACAGTAAAGAAAACAGATAATTGGTCAGGAGTTTACAGGGTTCCCTTTATTGCCACTGCATTCAGGACAATATTGCTTTTCCCCTTCATGGATCATAGTTGCAGTCTTGGGTCACATTCTCAGGACAAGGAGGAGCAGCGGCAGGAGGTACTTGTGACTGAAGGACCTTGGTCACAGTTCCAAAGTGGAAAAGAGAGATTATGGTCACTCACAGACCACAGCACAGACCAGGAAACTAGTAAATATACCTGTCATTAGATCATACTACCTTGGAAGAACAGAAAACTTACAGACTCCCAGAAGTAGCTCCAAAAAAAAAAAGCTAACAAAAAAACCTGAAGCTTGGGACAGCACCTCCTCCATCCCATAAACAGAGCCCACTTTATCATCAAGTTAAAAGTGAAGAAACAGAAAAAATAAGCAAACAACAACAGCAAAAAACCTGACCATAGAAAGTTACTATGGTGACAAGGAAAATCAAAACATACAGTGAAGTTAAAATTGCTACATCCCGAGCTTCAAAGAAAAATGTAAAGAACTCAAAAAATATTTTTTAAAAGTTCAATAAGAAGGGTTGCTAGGTGGTGCAGCGGGATTGATCACCAGCCCTGAAGTCAGGAGGACCTGAGTTCAAATTTAGCCTCAAACTTAACACTTCCTACTTGTGTGACCCTAGGCAAGTCACTTAATTCTAATTGCCTCAACAACAACAACAAAAAGTTCAATAAGAGAAGTAGAGAAAAAACAGGAGAAGGAAATGAGAGAGATAAAAGTAAATCATGAAAAAAGAATCAACAGTTTGGCTAAAGAGGCAACAAAAAAATATAACCAAGAATCATCTCCCCAGAAAAAATGAATTTTCAAGAGAAATAAGTGCACATTTCATGGAGAACTTTCGAGCATTCTTGATGAAACAATAACAGCTGAATAGAAAATTTGGTTTTCAAATAGAACATAGACAGAGGGCATGAATATGATAGTGATATTTTAAAAAATAAAATTAAGGGGTAAGAAATGGAAATGCACTAGGAGAAAGGGAAGGGAGAGGTAGAATGGGATAAATTATCTCACATAAAATAGGTATGAAAGAGCTTTTACAGAGGAGGGGAAGATGGGAGAAGTAGTAGAAGGGGACACATGAACCTCACTCTCAGAATTGACTCAAAGAGGGAATAATATATACACTCAATTGAGTATAGAAATCTTAAATTTATTTTAAAAAGTAGGAGGGGGAAGGGATTACGAGACAGGGAAAGTGATGTGTGAGGGCTGATTGAATGGTCAGAAGCAACACACATTGAGGATGAACAGGGTGAAAGGAGAAAGAGAGTAGAACAAATGGGGAAGAGGAATGTGACAGAGGAAAATACATAGTAATTATAAATGTGAAAAAAATTACAGCAAATTTCTATGACAAAGGCTTTGTTTCTCAAATATATAAGATCTGAGGCAAAAATAAGAATTATTCCACAATCTATAAATGGTCAAAGGATGCAAACAAGCAGTTTTCAGATGAAATAATCAGCACTATCTATAGTCATATTAAAAAATGTCCTAAATCACTGTTGATTATAGAAATGCAAATTAAAACAACTCTGAAGTACCATTTGAAAGCTATCAGATTGCCTAATATGAAGAAGAGGAAAATTACAAATATTGTAGAGGGCGTAGAAAAAATTGAGTCACTAATGTACTATTAGTAGAGTTTTCAACTATATCCAAAGGGCTTTAAAATGCTTTTTGACCCAGAAATAGCATTACTTAGTCTATATCCCAAAGAAATTAAAAAGGGAAATAATCTATATGTATGAAAATATTTATTGCAGCTCTTTTAGTGATACCATAGAATTGGAAATTGAGGAGATGCCCATCAATTAGAGTGTGGCACAACAATGATAAGTGTGGAAATATGTATACAAATATTCGATTTGTCAAGTATTTTAACATAATTAACATGTAGTGGATTGCCTGCCATCTAGGGGAGGGGTAAGGAGTAGGGGGGGAAAATTTGTAACAGAAAGCTTTGTAAAGGTTAATGTTGAAGAATTACCCATACATATGTTTTGAAAAAAAAGTTTTAATAATAATAATAATAAAACAAAAAAAATTAAAGAGTGGCAGAACAAATTGTGGTATATGATTATGATTAAATACTATTGCACTATAAGAAATGACAAGCAGGATGCTCTCAGACAAACCTGGAAAGACATGAACTGAGGCAAAGTGAAGTGAACAGAAACAGAACAGTAACAGCAATGTCATATGATGATCAACTGTGAATAACTTAATTATTCTGAGCAATACAATGATTCAAGACAATTCCAAAGAATATATGATGAAGACTGCTATCCATCTCCAAAGAAAGAATTGATGGAGCAAAATTTTTTTTTTGCTTTTTTTTTTTTTTTTGCTGAGGCAATTGAGGTTAAGTGACTTGCCCAGGGTCACACAGCTAGGGAATGTTAAATGTCTGAGACCAGATTTGAACTCAGGTCCTCCTGACTTTGGAGCTGGTGCTCTATCCACTGTGCCACCTAGCTGCCCCCATCCATCTCCAGAGAAAGAATTGATGGAGCAGAATTTTTTACTTTATTTTTCTTGAGATTGCTAGTGAAAGCATACTTTTTTCTTGCTTTATTTTTCTTGAGAGTATTTTTGTCTGTGTTTTCTTTCACAATATAAATAATGTGGAAATATGTTTTACACAGCCATATATATGTATACACACACACATATATATATGCACATACACACATATCTATATCAAATTGCTTGCCTCCTCAATGAAAGGAAAAGGAGGGAGGATGGAGGAGAATCTAAAACTCATTTTTTAAAAAAAAGAATGGCAAAAATGTTTTATATGTAATTAGAAAAAAGAAAATTTTAATTTTAAAAATAAAATTATTCCTAAAATATCTGCATAAAAGGAATAGGTCTGCCAGAATTCTTATAAAGACCTACATACAATGGCAACAATAGTGTTATAGTACCTGAGGGGTTAAAGAACTTTTCCAGAAGAGCAACAAAAGCAAAATGGTAAGGTTGGGGAAACCATTAACTAACTCTTGGTCTAAGGTTACCCTCAATAAGATATAAAAATAGCTTTGCTAAATCCAGATTTATCTTTACTTCCTATCATTTTTTCCATTAATATTGTAAGTTCATGGAACACAGAAGCAGACAGAATGAGATGCTGAAGTGGCAGTTCAGCATGATCCAGATGAAATCATCAGGAGCAAAGCTGTCCCCCAGGAAGATACAGAAATGTCAAACCAATGAGAACCAGGTCAAGATAACCAAAGCATGAAATAAGGTCACTGATGTGAAAACACCACAGGGCTATTAAAAGAATGAAATAGGAATCCCCTTACTAAAGCTTGGGCTTTATGTACATCTCTGCCAGAGTATGACAAAGATCTAACTATTCAGTAACAACCACAGAATCAGGGGTTCTCAGAAAAATGTTTAGATACATTGATGAGACCAGTCATGGAGATGAAAGGTAAAGGAATGGCTATGATTGACATTGTTAGAGAAAAAGCCATTTTGGGGGGAGATCATAGATACATCAAATATTGAAGCCGGCGTGCCCCTGGATCTCAGCTTATTCCCTTTCATTACTACACTTACCTAAGACAGTCAATATAAATGTATACCACTCCTACTGATGTTTTGGGTCGCCAGAATTTAGCTATATCTCTGTCCCAGAATTAAATATACTCCTAAGGATTAGGGATAATTTTTTAATGCCATCATTAAACTGAGACTCTACCAGTGTGTTTACCCCCAAGATTATCAGTTGAGAATCAATATAGTTAACCAGTCTTAAGTAGCTTTCAGAAAGAGGTATTTCCTAAGGCAGTACAATGAATAAATCATGATAAAACATGTCCCCCACAATAAAGTTTTCGACATTCTCCCACAAGTATATACAGAGTCAAAGGGGAAATAAGTCAAATTTAGAGAATACATGTGACAAAGTCCCTGTTTCCTAGAAATCTACACCACCACCACCACCCCCCGCCCCATTCATGGCATAGTGTAGAAGGTCCATTTAAACATAACACTTTTTAAATACTTTTTTGGCCCCTAATGCAATCTCTATTATCAAATCTTCCAGATCTGCAGGCAGGCTCTTGATGAAACAAGAATTCCAAAAATACTCTGTACCCTTCAAAGCTCCCAAAATCACAAAGGTAGCATATATCAGATCCAAGATTCCCACCCATTTCTTCCCATTTAATGATGTACAGTGGTCAAAGAGAACTAGAAGGACACAATTGCCCCAGTTTTTGGAATAAAAGTCTAAATTACCATACATTACAGATGACCAGTGAGATATGGTGAAGTTTCTTCAGACCATACAAACACAATATTTCAATTCATTCCTGTTTGAAGAGCATTTTGCATTTAATCTTAAAGCCTATGACTGAGTTGATTGTTTTACCATTTTATCATTTACTTCGAGTAAAATGGGATTGAATAAATCAATCACCTTACCCCTATATTTCACACACACACACATACACACGTATGTATGTACACAAAATTTTGCAGCCCAGAGAAGTAGTGACTTTCCCAAAATCAAAAAGGTAGTAAGTGTGAGGTGAGAGTCAAAATTCTAACTCATTTTTTTCTATTTGTTTCCCTATAAGTATGTATACTAGTCTAAAACAATCCCTAACCTCATTTTTTTCTATGTAACTAAACTTTTAAATATTTAATTCTCCTTGTATCAAGCACTTCATCTTTGAGAGTACAAGACTATTGGTACATCTTTCTAAATTTATTATTGGCAAATATGTAACACTTTCTTAGTAAGACAAGAGATGTTACTTTTTTGACTTTTTCTAAAAATTAAATTGTCACAATGATGAAGGCAAAATATTCAAACATAAAAAGTGATTTGCTCCATGGTGCCACACATTTTGTAGAGTGTAGCAGAAGAAATGCTAAGTAATTTTTCCATTTATTCACAGAAAATAACGAATATAGTATTGTATGCTAAACTCTTTTTAAACTTGACTGAACTCAACCTACCAAGTGGATGATCTAAAAAGAATTCATTGTGGGTGGTAGGATAAACATAAATCAAAGCAGACTGAACTTTGAAGTTGCCACATCTCAATGTGGCTATATGATTGCTACAATCTGTGAAATAAAAGGGCAAGGATTTAGTTTAAAAAACTGTTAAAATATATTACTAGATGAAAAGATTTCTCCATCCCTTTCTTCAGTGATTACCTCTCCTCATCCCCATGCCATTTCCACTTTTCATTTTCACTTCATAACTGCTTTACCTTTTAGTCATAATTTTATAGAATTGTTCAATGAACAAAAATAGGCTGCATGTGTGTAAAAATGATGATATTGACTCACTTTAAATAGGTAGGGTATGTCTTTCAACACCATTCTCTCCTCCATCCAAGGTGAATATAATGATTTTACACCAATCTGTGTCCATGGAGATTTGCTTGATGACTTATGTATGCCCATGTTAAAAAAAAAAAGTGATTCTATCTCACTTGTAAGGGGTTTGAAGATAAAATTTTAGTTTCTTTAGCTTTGTGTTGTATTGTATTAACCACAAACCTAGTGATATTACATAATTTAAAATCAACATGATGACTCAAAAATATATAGAGAACTGTCTCATATTTATAAAAATTCAAGCCATTCTCCAATCAATAAATGGTCAAAGGATATGAACAGACAATTTTCAGAGGATGAAATTAAAACTATTTATAGTCATATGAAAAGGTGCTCCAAATCACTGTTGATCAGAGAAATGCAAATCAAGACAACCCTGAGGTACCACTTCACACCTGTCAGATTGGCTAAAATGACAGGAAAAGTTAATGATGAATGTTGGAGGGGTTGTGGGAGGGCTGGGACACTGATGCATTGTTGGTGGAGCTGTGAACGTATACAGCCATTCTGGAGAACAATTTGGAGCTATGCTCAAAAAGTTATCAAACTGTGCATACCCTTTGACCCAGCAGCATTTCTATTGGGCTTATATCCCAAAGAAATCATAAAGAAAGGAAAAGGCCCCACATGTGCAAGAATGTTTGTGGCAGCCCTTTTTGTAGTGGCTAGAAACTGGAAACTGAATGGATGCCCTTCAATTGGAGAGTGGCTGAATAAATTATGGTATATGAATATTATGGAATATTATTGTTCTGTAAGAAATGACCAGCAAGATGATTTCAGAGAGGCCTGGAGAGACTTACATGAACTGATGCTGAGTGAAATGAGCAGAACCAGGAGATCATTATACACGGCAACAACAGTACTATATGACAATTAATTCTGATGGACATGGCTCTCTTCAACAATGATATGTTTCAAACCACCTCCAATTGTTCACTGAAGAAAGCCATATACACCCAGAGAGAGGGATGCGAAATGTGGACCACAACATAACATTCTCATACTCCTTGATTGATGTTTGCTTACATTGTGTTTCCTTTATCTGATATATCGTTTGTGTAGTTAAGATTTTTCTTGCACAACAATGATAAGTTTGGAAATATGTATACATATATTCGATTTGCCAATATTTTAACATAATTAACATGTAGTGGATATCCTGCCATCTAGGGAAGGGGTGGGGAAGTTGAGGGGAAAAATTTGCAACGGAAAGCTATGTAAGGGTTATTGTTGAAGAATTACCCACACATATGTTATGCAAATAAAATAAAATTTAAAAAAAATCAACATGATGAGTTGGAGAAGGAAGAAAATAACTAAAATTTATATAGCACCTACTATGTGCCAGGCATTATAAACTATTATTTCATTTGAGCCTTACAACAATCCTGGAAGGTGGGTACTATTATTATTCTAATTTAACAAGTGAGAAAACTAAAGCAGAGGTTATGTCCAGGATCACAGAGCAGGATCTAAACTCAGGTCTACCTAACTCCAATCCCAGTGCTCTGTCTATTGTGCCATTTAGCAGCCAAAACTACTTTCACATAGTTGATGTAATAAATAGTTATAGAGTAAATGCTATTTCGAATGGCAGTAACTATTGGATATACTTAATGGATATATATATATATACATATATATATTAACTTTTTTACTTTCTAACTGGAAGGGTAGAAAAAATTAGTAAAAGAAGAAATGCTTCAGGAATTTTAGGAAACTCATAAACTGTTTAAATTCATAACACTATATAATTGGAAGGAACCTTAGAAAATTTCACCTTGGGCAATTGGCTCTTGAACTTCAACTTGCCAAGAAATTAGCTCTTTCCATAAAGTAATAAGGAGAACTATTTTCTGTGGCACAAGGCTTCATTCTTTTTACAAAAATTACTTCTTCTGGCTCAAGGCAGTCAATTAAATGTCAATATTCTGCTCTCCTAGATTCATGCCCCTATATCCCCCAAAGCTGTCCACTATCACCAAATCTGAATGGCCTAGATCTGGCAAATAATCTCTTTTTCTTTACACCCACTACCATATTTTCCATTCCCACAAAGCCCCTGAAGCCTATCTTTCCCTCTCAACTTTACAGGGTTGAGGGCCATTCTCTGTGGAAAAACTACCTTTCTTCTCCACTCCTGAATTTACCTTTAGGAGCTAGAATTCCTAACAAGAATGGGGCCTGGGTTCATTAACTCATGGACACCCTTCTTTATTTCTATCTTTTACCCAGTGTCATGTCATACATAGGCACAAGTGTATCCCCTGCTTCATCTTCAGGTGGTCCAGCCCCAATTCCAGTCATTAAAAGAATTGACTTCTTGTGACTGTGAAGGGAAGTTTAGTAATCATTTTTCCCCTTAGATTCTTTAAAGGATGAATAAATAAGTATCTTATTCCTTTAACATTAATGGGTTGTTTTCAAATCACCTTTTTCTTATTCTATCTTGGCTTCACCTGTCACAATCACAATTAACATTTCAGTGAGTTGATATTTAAATGACTCTGTGATCTCATCAATCAATTACAACCCATCCTCACCTTGTCCTATACAACATATCCATCTCCTCTGATAATTTCATCAAAAGGGATATTCCTGGTGTGTTGGAAGCTTTCCTTTCAATCTCTTGGAACTGTTCATGTATCAACATCATAAAATGTCCATCCATTGACCTTTGTTCTTCAACATGACTGGTCTGTTTCCTTTTTCAGGTGTGTATTTCCTAAATAATATTCTTTATGCCACTTTTGATATCCAAATCTTCATTATGACATGATACAGGCTATTCACACTCATGTCATTTCTCCTCTGCCCTCTCAGTGACCAAAACTTTAATTTTCTAGAAACTATAATATTCCATGAGTCATACATGCAACATCTCCAGAAGAAAATTATATCTTTTTTCCTACCTGTACACTTTTCCATTTAACAAATTTCCTTTCTCAATTCAACAAACACAATCACTCTCAATTCCCAATTCTATTAGTCTTTCCTAATTACATAAAAGACTCTTCTAAAAGTTCATTAGTACATGTTGAAACATATAAGATTTTTAATATGAACAAAGGTTTGGACATAGGCCAGTGAAAAGAAATTGTGGGGAAAATCAACAGAACAGAAATGTCACTAGAGAAAAAGATGAATGATGAAAGGTAAATATAGTTCAGGAAGGGAGTAGACATGTCATTTTCCTAAAATGAATGTCTGATGATGTCACTTCTATATTCAATAAACTTCAGTGGTTCCCTATAACCTCAAAAAACAAATACAAACACCTCTGATTGACATTTAACTTGATCTCCATAACTTGACCTCAGCCTATTATGTTTGCCTTATTCTGTATTACTTTTCTTCATGTACTCTCCAATTCAGTCAAACTTGCTTTCTTACTGTTCCTTATACAAAACACTCTATATTCCATCTCTATACCTTTTCATTAACTATCACAAAAATCTAGAATTCACTGCCTCCTCATCTCTGCTTCATCTTCCTAATCCAAAGACTAACCCTCTCTCCACTGTACCATCTAGCTGCATATGATCAGCATTGTTCTGTGGAAAACAGAGAAATACCATTTCTACTGGTCTTAAACTAGAATTTTCATGAACTGTTTTTTGGTTTATTTTCATTTAATAGTAAACTGAAAATGCTGCTTGGGTCCCTGAGATGCTATTGGAGAAAATCAGTGTAAGACAGATGATTATCTATTTGACTTGGAGTCAAGAAGGCCTGTATTTGAAGTCCTTCTCTAATACTAGCATATAGCATAGAGAGAGGGTTTTATAAACTTTTTGAGTATCATATAAATGTAAGTCATTATGAACTTTTACAGTTTAAAGGTCTTTTCAGGAGACAACATTACTTACTAACATTTTCCCTTGAAGTTAGCCCTTGGTTACCAAGTTAGAAAATGTTCATTTTAATAAAACTCAATAACAAGCAACTCAAGGAGTTATGAATTGTGTGTATGTGTATTCACTTTAAAAGTTTCATCACTAACCAATAGCAGGAATGACAAGGACCAGTAATCAAATACAGGCAAAGAATGGCAAGCATTGAAGTTTAAATTTAGAATCTTCAGGCATTTTAAGTAAGAATGAAATAAGCCATCTGTCTTTTAAAATGATTGCATCCTCATGTTGTGATTCTTTAAAAGTTTTTTCCATTTTAAGAATTTCTATTTCCTGAAATTAAATCACATGTGAATATCACTAAAATATAAATGATATTTCATGACATTCAGCATCTTCATCATCAATTAGAAGAACCATAGACATATTCGGGTACTAATTCTTTCATCAGATGCTTATTTTCTTTTATTAATAAGTATAAAAATTGTTACTGATAATGAGTCCAAAGGGGACAAAATAGGTTTAATAGATAAACATTGCAAAGAGATATTTCAATTTGATTTAAGAAAAAATTTTCTAACAAGAGCAATTCAAAAATGCAACAGGTCAGCTAGGTGATGCAGTGAAGGTCCATGTTAATAGTCAAAAAAACCTCATTTCCCCGAGTTCAAATCTGGCCTCAGACACTTACTAGCTGTGTAAAATTGAGGATATCACTTCACTCTGGTGTCTCAGTTTCCTTATCTGTAAAATGAGCTGGAGAAGGAAATGGCAAAGCAATTACAGTACGAGAAAACCTCAAGTGGGGTTATGAAGGTCACACATAACTAAAAAATGACTAAAACAAAAGTGTAACAGGTTGCCCTGGAACCAATTAGTTTCCTGTCCCCAGGGGTCTTTTAAAGGTAAATCATCATTTGTTATCTATTTTGTAGAAAAGATTCTTATTCAGATGTGGACAGGCAGGATTAGGTAGACTCTGAGGTCTTTTTCAGTTTTTAAATTCCAAGATTCTATGATTTCAAATGAGCTACTGATCAGTCATTAAAAATTTATTAAAGGGGCAGCTAGGTGGAGTGGTGGATAGAGCACCACCCCTGAAGTCAGGAGGACCTGAGTTCAAATTTGGTTTCAGACACTTAACACTTCCTAGTTGTGTGATCCTGGGCAAGTCACTTAACCCCAATTGTCTCAGGAAAAAAAAATTATTAAATACCTACTATGTCCAAAGCATGGTGCTAAGCAATGGAAAGTGGATTTTTTCAGAAACTTGTACTAAGCTCATTACTATTTCATTCATTCAGCCACAAGTTATAAGCACCTACTATGTGCAGAGTAGCTTTGAGAGGAGTCTTAAAGTTAAAGGAGTCTTAAAGTTAAGACTTTTAAAGTTTAAAGTTTAATAATGCAGTCTCCTTCTATAGGACTTGAAATCTAATAGGGACATAGCACATTTGTAAATATAAACTAACAACTAGGGACTGGACCTCTGGATTCATTTGAATAAGGAAATTCCAATGAGGGAATTCCCTCATTGGATCAGCACCAACTCTGCAACCTTTGAATGAATAAATGAATAAAAGATGGCTTGAACTTTGGAGATACCAATAATAGACACAGTCTTTTCCTTCAAAATATTTATGTCCTTTGGGGTGGGATAAATAACACATATGGGGCAGAAAAGAGCAGAAGTTTTGGTTTGGGAATCAGTAAGGTTTTAAGTGGAGCCTTAGGGCAATTATAGCCAGAAGCAAAAATAGCATTAATTTCACCACAATTCTCCTAAAAAAGTAGGAAGGGAAATACACATTTCTGGGCATGGCAGGAAAATATCTATTAAGTATGGTAGGTGGCTAGAGTTTGCCTAGATATAGTAAACTCTCACCAATCAGGCCAGCAAGACCCCAAAGCAGGGGCTGGAAACCTGGTTGGGAGACTAGCTATGGCAGCAGCAAGAAAATACTTCATATTTAATTTTGAACTAGTATTCAAAGAGTGTCTCTGTGCTCCAAGTAAAAGATCACATACAGTTTGGAAAATAAGTGCTAGAGAAAGCAAACTCCAAGAGTCTTGTAGCATCAGATCTTCCATTCATTCATCTTCTTCCAAGAAAGCTTCAGGTTCATTTGTACTGGTAACACACAACCCAAATCACATTCTTGATTGTTATCGATTCTGACAGAACACAGCTGTCAGGATCACAATGCTCCCTGCTCTAGTACAGGGCACCTGAATATGAAGTGAAATAAGGTCTTCCTGACTCAGAGGTCAGTTCTCCCCCTTCTGTGGCAAACTGACCCTATTAAAAGTCAGACCTTGACACAGTGTCACTGCCATGAGGTAACAAGCAGGGACTCAGACAATAAGCATTTATTAAAAGTACTTTACCCTGTGTCATGCATTATGCTGTGTATAAGAGCAGAATAAAACTACAAAAAATACAGCACAGAATAGAATATGATACTAACAAATAAGGAGTGCAAAAGACTAGGTAAGGTATAAAGAAAGAAAAATTATTCCCAATTTGCTAATGAGCAAAGGTTTCTGGGAAGAAGTGGTATTTACCTTAAAGGTAGATAAGATTCAACAACTAGAGAAAAAGAAAGAAGTTGTTTCATGCATAGAAAATGACAGGAATAAAGGCATAAGGACAACTAGTAAGGATGGAGAGATAAGCAGGTCCAAGATCCTGGAGGACCTTGAAAGCTAAAGCAAGGAGTATAGAGTAGGAAGTCACTGAACGATTTTGAGCAGAGGAGAATTTAACAAGAATTATAAATAATTGTGTTTAAATCTAGCTTCTTTGGATGGATTGGAATAAATCAAAGTGGAGTTAATAGATTTAATTGTTTAATTATTAATAGATTTTTGCATGAATCCTGGAAGTGATTGTGAAGACCTGCCCCCCTCCAAAAATATTAAGTATTAAAATATAAAAAGAGGAATTATTTTTGAGAGATATTTCAAAGGGAAAACTTACAGGATTTATATCTTATCTTAAGCATATGGAACATTTTTAATAGCTGACTAGTCCCAGAAATGGAAAAATTACTTTCCACCCTCTAACAAAGAAGCTTTCTCTACATTTATGATTCAATGGATACAAAAACAGACATTATATAAAAAGTTTGGCTTCCTGCCTGGTACCTGTCTTGTATAAACAAAGGAGTCCTCAAATACAAGTGACACTTCATTGCTCACTTGTGTTCATTTCTTCCCCCAAGAGATTTTTTGGTGAATGCTATTCTGTTCAGCAATTTTGTTGCTAAAGCACTTTTCCTAAAAAAGGTCCCAGCATACTGTTCACAAAAATGCTGCTCCACTTAATCCAAGGGCACCTACAATAAAGTCTAAGAACCTTAAATGTCGCCATGTGTTAGTCTCAAATAAATATTGCTTCTTATTAGTAGCTAAATACAAAGTACTTTGAAACCCCTAAATTTTACTTTATAAAAAATCTATCTTCTAAATAATTAATTTTGTGACTGCTTATAATCATTGAAACAAGTAAAATTGGTGTACTAAATAGAATGTAGAACTTGGAATAAGAAAATATGCATTCAAATATCAACCCAAAGATTTTCTAGCTTTGTGACTCTGGTCAAATCATAATCTCTAGATTGCCCCAAAAGTTCCTAATTACAATGAAATCACAGAACCTTCATGTCTTTGTGAAATAATTAGGTCATTTAGACAATAATTTGATTACTTTCTAGTACTCAAAAAATGCCTATAATTTAGTATCATGATCAAATGTTTGGAAAAACATAACAAATTCAATTGAATTTTGTAAAGTATAGTGTAACAAATCTGGCTTAAAAAGTGACTTTACATTTTAAAAATTAGCTACTTTTGAAGAATTAGGCAATAGGAGAAAACAATCAGTCAATGAACAAATATTTATTAAGCAAATATCATGTTCCAGATATTATGTTTGACACTAGGAATACAATTGCAAAAAAAGAAATCATTTATATTCCTAAGGAGATATATGCACACATACACATATATACGAATATACAGTATAAAATAAATTTAATAAACACAAATATATACAGATTTGTTAAATATGAGTTGATTTTGGGAGGGAAGACATTAGTAGTTAGGGGAATAAAGGATGTTTTTATTCAACTGCATGAATGGAAAAGGACTATGTGGTAGAGATGTTGAGGAGTGCATTCCAGACATGTGAAACTATCCCTATAAAAACATAGAGATGAACATGATACATCATGGAGTCAGTTTGATCACAGAGTCCATGAGAAATAGTAATGTTCAATGATGCTAGAAAGATAGTTGAAGCCAGATTGTATAGGACTTTAAAAGCTGAACAGAGGAGTTTATTTATCCTAAAAATAATAAGAAGCCTGTGGCGTTGATTGAATAGGAAGGATACATTGTCAAGGCTTCAAACAACCCACTGATGACAGTGGTTTCAATGTCTGGAAAGATTTTTGAACATATTTGAAAGATATTTTGTCTTTGGATTTAAAGAAGTGCTGATCACTAATATGCATATGGGCCCATTAAAAAGAAATCATGCTAGAATAACCTAATTTCCTTTTAGACAAGATTACTATATTGATAGGCTAAAGAAATGTTGCAGACAACATATCTTTCAATTTAAAGTTTGCCACTACTTCCACTATACCATACTGCCTTTCATTTCAGTAGATTGAAAGCTCAATATGAATCAGTCACATAACTTGATATAAACAAATCTTCATTCAATTTTAGGGCTTATTCAGAGAAACATAAGATTTGAAATTAGGGAGATCATAATCCTTCTGTAATTTTTCTTGATCAAGTGGCATCCAAAGAATTGTATTGCCACATTTTAAGAAAGATGCTGATAAACTAGAGAATACCCGGAAGAAGGGATAAGAATTGAAAGGGGATTCCCAAACATATTATATGAAAATCAACTGCACGAATGATAAAAAGAAGACTCAAAGGGAACATGGATTTGTTTAAGACAACAGAACAAGAATCAATGGGAATAAGCTGAAAAGAGATAAATGTTGGCTTAATTCAGGTAAAACCTCATAACCAATAAAGCTGTTTGAAAGTCAAATGTAAGATTGTTTTAGAAGATTATCCTTTGCTAAAGATCATCTAACAGATACTGAATGATAATTCATTGGAGACATTGTAGGAGAGGTTCATGTACAAGTATGGTTTGGGTTTGATGTCTCAGAGGTCTTTTTCAACTGTGATATTCTGTGTGATTCTGTGACTTTTCAAAATTCCAAAGAACTCTATAGAAATGAATTCATATAATCATTTATATCATAGAATCATAAACTTAGGTCTTGGAGATACTTTAAAGAACATCTGACCCACTCTTATTTTATAGGTGAAAAGCGTGAGACTTACTAATCAAGTCAAAGTAGGAAGCAGCAAGGCTAAAATGTGAAACCATGTCCTCTGAATCCAAAACTAGCTCTTCTTCCACAGTACATTCAATCAGATATTTATTAAATGTGACCTTTTGAAAATCAGATTTACAAAAGGGATTATATGTATGAAGTTCTTTATCCAACTATTTGTCCTACAGTGAACAAGCAATAACAGAATACATATTAAAATACTTCCTTGCTTATAATCTGGCTGCATTAGACATAGATAAAAGCAATCATATATTTAAGGTTCTGCTGAGACACAGGGAAGTTTATCAGAATGTAGACAGAATGTAGAAATGCAGAAAGAATGCCTTTTTTCTCACATTTCCTCCCATGAGTGACTGATGAGGGAATTAGCTGCTTCCAAATAAATGAAAGGAAAAGGACAAGATGGAAGAGGGGTATGAATAGTGACAAGGTTAGTTTTCCATCTTCGTACTAGCTTATCTGTTCTCTTTGTCTGCCCTCTCTATCAAATAAGGAAAGGTTTTGATATTATTATATTTATACTATAACTGAAACTTAGTCACAACAGTTTGTATTAAATGAAAGACTCAAGTTGTCTCCCAAAAATCAAAATTGGTTTGAACTATGGATTAAAGTTAACGAGCAGATGCAGGAGAACAATTTATATGATTACCTTGTAAAGACAAACAAATTTGATGATCAACAAAATGACCATATATATAAGAAATAATAATGAAACTCACTGAATTTTTAGTTTTATTCAATTATTTTACTTTTTAGTAAAAGATCTCTCCCAGAATTGTAATAATATGGAAATGTTTATAATGTAAAACATATACTGATAAAAATTCTGAAAATCAAAAGAGATTTTTAAGATTAAAACACATCACAACATAACATTTTCACTCTTTTTGTTGTTCGCTTTCATTTTGTTTTCTTTCTCATTTTTTCCTTTTTTGATCTGATTTTTCTTGTGCAGCATGATAATTGTATAAATACATATACATATATTGGATTTAACATATATAATATATTTAACATGTTTAACACATATTGGATTACTTGCCATTTAGGGGAAGGGATGGGAGAAACAAGGGAAAAAATTTGGAACACAAAGTTTTGCAAGGGTCAATGTTGAAAAATTATTCATGCATATGTTTTGAAAATAAAAAAGCTTTAATTAAAAAAAAGAAAGAAAGGTGGGAAAGAATCAAATAAAAAAATAAAGATTGAAACACAAAAATGACTTGACAAATAATTGGAATCTTTTTTAGGTCAATAAAATGTATCAACCCATTAGCTACTCCAATTCAAAGGGAAAGAAAAAAACAAGTTGCCAATAAGAAAAATGAAAAAGAAATCATAACAAAGAGGAAAGTTATAAATGAAGATATTAGGAATCATTTTACCTAAATACAATAAAGCTGATAATTTAAATGAAATAGCATATATGGTCAGTCATTTCAGTTGTGTCTGATTCTTCATGACCCCATTTGCATTTTCTTTCTTTTTTTCTTTTTTTCTTTTTCTTTTTTTTTTCTTTTTCTTTTTTGCAGAGGCAATTGAGGTTAAGTGACTTTCCCAGGGTCATACAGCTAGGAAGTGTTAAGTGTCTGAGACCAGATTTGAACTCAGGTCCTCCTGACTTCTGGGCTGGTGCTCTATCCACTGCACCACCTAGCTGCCCCCTATTTGTATTTTCTTAATAAAGATTCTAGAGTGATTTATTATCTCCTTCTCTAGCCCATTTTATATTTGAGGATACTGAGACAAAGTTAAATGACTTTAGGCACATAATAAGTGCCTAAAAATAGATTTTAACTTAGGAAAAATGAGTCTTTGAGATTCCAGGCCCAGCACTGATAAAATATAAAATACTGAGATTAATAGAATAGAAATTTTAAATAACTTAATATGACACCAAAAAAATTGAATAAATCATAACAACTCCCAATAGGAGAATAAAACAGAATCAGAGGTATTTAGAAGTGAATCTCATCCATCTCTCCCCTACTGCATAGTGGAATTGATTTACAAAATAGGAAACCAACAAACACTTATGTGCCAAGCAAACACTAGGCACTGAGAATATAAATACAAGCAGAAAGATAGCCCTTACCTTCAACAAGCTTACATTCCTATGGGAAAAGACAATACATAAAAGAAAATGGGAAAACAAGGGTAAAGAGGGCAGAAATGTAAAAATTTGTAAAAAGAATCAGGAAAAGTACGATGGAGAAAATGAACAAATCCTAGAAAACTCCTTCTATCATATAAATAAGCTTTTGATATCTAAACCAGGAGGAGATAATTGGAGGTAGATGTTATTGTTGTCCCCATTCTATAGATAGAGAAACAGCAGCAGGTAGTAAAGTGAGTTGCCCAAGGCCACATAGCTAGTAAATATCTCAGGACATATTGGAACTCAGGTTTCCTGATTCCAAGCCTGGTCTTCTATCTACTGAACTAAATTAAGCATTTTATAAAAGCTTGTTGACTAAACAGAAAAGGGGTAAAGAGGATCATAGAAGACAAAAAGAATAAATTTGATTACTCCCCCCCAAAAAATGGATGCAGTTAAAATTAAGGGTGAAAATTTTAACAGACAAAAAAATCCTTGTAGTAAGTTTCTTTTAAAAGGTCTTATTTACAAGGCATGTTGGGAAAAAATGACTTTAATATATATAAGAATAATAGTCCATCTACAATAGAAAAATGGTCAAAAAAATATGAACAAGTAGTTCTTAAAGAAAGAGATTCAAAATTAAGTCCAAAGGACTATAAAACTGTGTATACTCTTTGATCCAACTGGGTCTGTATCCCAAAGAGATCATAAAAAAGGGAAAAGGACCCACATGTGCAGAAATATTTGTAGCAGTCCTTTTTATAGAGTCAAAGAACTAGAAATTGTGTAGATACCTATCAATTGGGGAATGGTTGAATAAGTTATGGTATATGAATTTTATTGGAATATTATTTTTCTATAAGAAATGACTAGCAGGCTGGTTTCAGAAAAGTGTGATACACCCAGAGAGAGGGATGTGAAATGTGGACCACAACATAACATTCTCACATTCTTGATTGATGTTTGCTTATATTGTTTTTCCTTTATCTGATATGTCACGATTTTTCTTGCACAACAATAAGTGTGGAAATATGTATACATATATTCGATTTGTCAAGTATTTTAACATAATTAACATGTAGTGGATATCCTGCCATCTAGGGGAGGGGTGGGGAGTAGGGGGGAAAAATTTGTAACAGAAAGCTATGTAAGGGTTAATGTTGAAGAATTACCCATACATATGTTTTGCAAATAAAATTAAATTAAATTTAAAAAAAAGAAAAAAAAAAGAGAAAAGTCTGGAAAGATTTACATGAACTGATGCTAAGCAAAGTGAGAAGAACCAAGAGAATATTGTGCACAGCAACAAGATTATGTGATGATCAACTGTGACGAATTTGGCTCTTTTCAACAATGAGGTGATTCAAGGCAATTCCAATAGACTTGTGATGGAAAGAACCATCAGCACCCAGATAAAGAACTATGGACCCTGAATGTGAACCAAAGCATATTTTTACCTTTTTTTTTTGCATTGTTGCTGTTTGTTTGCTTGTTGCTTTTTTCTTTCTTGTGTTCTTCCCTCTTTTGATTTGATTTTCCTTGTGCAGCAAGTGGAAACATATTTAGAAGAATTATATGCATTTAACTTATAGTAGATTGCTTGCTGTCTAGGGTGGGGAGAAAAATTTGGAACATCAAGGTGTTGAAAAGTATCTTTGCATGTATTTGTAAAAATTTTTAAAAAGCTATAATTTAAAAAGAGAACCAAGTGGTCAATAGCCATATTTTTAAAATGCTCTAAACCATTAATAATTAGTGTAATTTAAATTAAAGCATCTTTGTGGTTCCAATGTAGACACAACAGATTGGCAAATGGGACCCCCCCCTTCAAAAAAAAAAACAAATGTCAGTTGGAAGCATTGCAGACTATAGGTATACTGTTAGTGTAATTGTGAACTGGTTGGTTATTCTGAAAAATGATTTGGAATTATGCTCCCAGTCATTGTACTATGCATTGCCTTTGTGTGATAATACTACTTAGGTTTATGTCTAATAAGTTAAAGAAAATGAAAAAGGACTCATGAAACAACACACAAAAGTAATGCCTGAGGTAATTTTAGAATGAAGGCACTAACATTAAGTGGAATTAGGAGGTGAACTACAGAATTAGGAAGGCTTCTTGTAGAAAGTGACATAGTTGTGACTTGAAGGAAATGATCAAGCATAGACAAGGAAGGAGGAATTCCAGGAATTCCAGGAATAGGAGGACAAATAGTGCAAATGCAAGGAGCTAGGAAGTGGAATATCTTGTGTGAGGAATAGCAAGGAGGAAAATCTAGATTGCAAAGAACATAGGAGTGACTCAAATGTAAGATCAAGAAATTTAAGAAGAGACTAGGTTATGAAGATATTTAAAAACCAAAGGACAAAAATATTTATAGCAGTTCTTTTTATAGTGACAAAGAACAGGAAACTAAGAGAGTGTCCCCTAATTGGTAAATGGCTTAATTATGTATGATATATGAATATAATGGGATATTACTGTACAGTAAGAAATGACAAAATTTTCAGTGAAATGTGAGAAAATTTGTATAAATTAATGAAGAGTAAGGTAAGGAGAAAATGAGAACAATTCAAAACATTCTTAAAAAAAAAAAAAAAGACAACAAACAACCTGGAAAATACAACCCTGATGAAGAACCATGAAAAGAACAAGAAGAAAAAGAAAGAAAAAAGAGTGGAGAGGGAAGAAAATGAAGAGGAGAAGAGGCAGAAGAGAAGAATGAAAGGATTTTCTTTAAATAAACAGAAGGGAACAAACAGAATTTTAGAGGGGAAAAAAGATAAAGCTGTACAGCTTTGAATGTATTATATAATTTTTCTTTTAAGCAGGTTATATGTGATAGAGGTCTGTAGTTTCATATACGATCCTTTTTCTGTTCTACTTTGAATGCTTTCTTTTTGCTATTTGTAAAATCCAGAGTTTTAAAAAAAGAAAATTGTGTTTGCCCATCTTCAAATTTCTTATAGCATGTTTTCTCTCTCTCTCTCTCTCTCTCTCTCTCTCTCTCTCTCTCTCTCTCTCTCTCTCTCTCTCCCCTCTTACTGTCCCTCCTCTCTTTCTTCCTGTCTCTCCCCTTCTCCCTCTTCCCCCCTCTCTCTCATTTCTCCCTCTCTCCCTCTTTTTCTCCCTCTCTTCTCCTCTTCTCTTCTCCCTTTCTCCCTCTCCTCTCTCTCTCTTTTTCTCTCCCTTTTCCCCTCCTCCTTTCCCTCTCTATCTCTCCCTCCCTCTCTCCCTCCTTCCATGTCCCTCCTTCTCTCTTTCCTCTGTCTTTCTTATACTGTGGCTATTTGTTCATTTGTTCTCCCTTCTACTTAATGTATTCTTTTTTTTTTTTTTTTTTTTTTTTTT
>JAJPUD010000161.1:285045-299315 GCA_023553655.1 Myrmecobius fasciatus | reverse complement strand
GGAAGGAAGGAAGGAAGGAAGGAAGGAAGGAAGGAAGGAAGGAAGGAAGGAGGGAAGGAGGGAAGGAGGGAAGGAGGGAGAGAAGAAGAAAGAAATGGAGGGAGGGAGGGCAGAAGGGAGGAGGGGCAGAAGGAAGGAGGAAGAAAGAGAGGGAGGGAGGGACAAAGGGACAAAGGAGGAGAAGGGAGGAAGGAAGAGAGGAAGGGAGGAAGG
Organism: Myrmecobius fasciatus; assembly: GCA_023553655.1. Taxonomy (NCBI): domain Eukaryota; kingdom Metazoa; phylum Chordata; class Mammalia; order Dasyuromorphia; family Myrmecobiidae; genus Myrmecobius; species Myrmecobius fasciatus. The sequence continues at coordinate 299,102 of JAJPUD010000161.1, read as the reverse complement.
GAGGGAGAAAGGAAGCTGCTACACTTATACCTATTTTACAGATGAGGAAATTCAGGCAGACAGAGATTAACTGATTTTCCAGGATATTAAAGCTAGTAATTATTTCATATCAAATTGGAACCCTGGTCTTTCTGACTCCTAGCCCAGCACTTAATCAACTATGCAAGCTACCTGCCTCTAACTTATCCCTCTCCAGAGAGAGAACTGATAAACTCTGAGTGTAACTTGAAATATACTCTTTTCACTTTATTTTTCTTCCTTTTTTTAAACATCATGGTGATTATGGAAATATATTTTGCATAACTATACATATAACATATTACTTACCTTCTTAATGAGTAAGAAAGGGACTGGAAAATGGGAATTTTTTTAAAATTAAGATTAAATGATCATGACAATATGCATCTTTTATCGATTTGGATAGTAAAGCCAAACCCTTTATTGATGAGGCAAAATTTAAAAACCTTGATTTAAAGAAATTGTTTTTACTTTTTTTAAACATCACCTTTATCTTCCAATATAATCAGTTGTCCCTCTTTCTCAACTCTGAACTTCTCCCAGAAAACGATGTTTATAACAAAAAATAGAGAAAAAAAAACAAATTCAAAAAATTAATCCAAATGTCAACCAAACATAACACTATAAAAAGAATTCCATGTCCATAGACCTCTACCTCTCCTCAGACTGCAGGAAGGTATGGGCTCATGTCTCTTATCTCTAAACAAGATTATTGTTGTTTTTGTTCTTTCAATTGACATTGATATGGTTATTGTGTATATTATTTTCTTGATTCAGTTTATTTGGCATCAGCTTAGATAGTTTCCCATGTTTTCCTTTGTTCATCATGTTAATAGTTTCTTATAGCATATAATATTCCATCTCATTCATATACCACAATAAAATGATATTGGTATTATTGATCTCTTTTGTTTCTAATACCACTCATATTTATGAATATCCACACTCAGGGAACCATCTCTTATAATAATATTTTAAAAGCAAAGAAAAAAGTTCAATAAAACTAACCAGAACGTTAATCCAGTATAATATTATATACAATAATACTTTGTATCTAGTTCTTGCTACCAAAAAAAAGATATTGCCATAAAAACATTGGTATATGAGAGCCTTCCTTTTTATCATTGATTTATTTTGATTATAGGTCTAGCAGTATAATTTCCAGATCAAGAACATGGAAATGTTAGTCACTTCCTTCAAGTAATTCCAAATTATTTACTAGACTAATCTTCAAATCCACCAATAGTGTCTTTCACAGATCCCCTTCTGCTCTCCCCACACACAATATTGTTATTACTATTTTTGTCCCTCTTTGCCTATTTTATGATTTTGATGTAAAACCTCAGAATCATTTTGATCAGCTTTTCTCACTTATTGGTAATTTGGAGCAGTCAATCATACCGTTTTTGATAATTTGTAATTGTTTTGAGAACTATTTTTCTTTTCTTATCAGAAACACTGAGGGTCTTTCCCTCCCAGATTTTCTTTTGAGCAAGTAAACAAGACCATCTTTTGCTTGATTTCTTAACCTAGCCTTAAATCATTGAATGAGTGTTGCCTTAGCCAAAGAGACCCAAAAAAGACTTTACTTTTAAAAAGGCCAAGGTCTCCTACTGCTTCTGGGGCTATCTCCAATTGTCCTAAACTATGTCTTGCCACTGGTCTCAGACAACTCTGGAGGAGAGAGTAAGGCTGATGACTTTGCACAGTTCTGCTTCATTTAAATCCAATTCACTTGCAAGTCAAGATACCACCTTTCTGATATCACTGATCCTCTTCAAGAATGAAGGATGAACAATAATTTATTCATTTCCCTCGGCAACTTATTCATTGTTTAGTGACTTTTAATCAAAGATAATCTTGTAATTCCTTAGATATCTTGAATAGAGACTCTTATCAGAGATAATTTTATTCAAGAATTTTTTTTTCCCATTTGGCTATTTCCCTTCTAAGGTTAATTCCATTAATTTTGTTTATTCAAAAGCTTTTTAATTTCATACAGTCAAAATATCAACTTTATTCATAATATACATTATGAAGAAAATGTTCATAATATACAAGTATGAGACTCTATGCAAGCTATAGACCTTTGGTCTTTTTTTCCCCTTAATCCAGAGCTATATTTTCCATCATATTTATGATGTGCCTTTGAATTGAAGTCTCTAAAAATAAAGTAAATATCAATTTAATTTGGAGAACTATATCAGGTTTTTTCAGAAAATCTCTACAGTGTCATACACTCCAACAAATATAGGTATATAACTGGAATACTAAAATTCCTTGCATTAGATCCTCTTTTCTTTGATGTAGATCAGTGCCCCAGGTCTACATGAGGAACAAGGAAGAGATGGCAAGAATGGAAGAGAAGAGAGTACTAGTTTCTTCAGTTTTTTTGACTTTTGTCAAGTTCATCTTCATCCTCTTGAGTTTCTTTGGGCTAGCAAGTCACTTTGGGCTCAAGAGAAATAATGGATAATAGCAGTCCCAGATAATGCTGATGACAAGATTTTGAGAAAAAAGTTGATAAGAGAAGAACTGGTAGTTTCCATATGTCCATATTCCCAACTTATTACATTAGAGGCTTCAGGAAATTTCCCCTTAAGTGAAATCTGGAACTCACTCTCAGTAGAGATGAGTCATTCAATTCCTAATGGGAGAGCTCCATCACTCTGTATGGTCTGTTGCATATTCTCCTATACATACTTTCTAAGATTTCTATTTTGCAGATAATTATAATTCTAGCCTAGTGTTCCTTCTCTTTCAGGAAAGAAGCTTCTGACTTGAACTTTCTGTTTCCCCTTCTAAAAATGAAGTTTCTCTTGGAGAAGGATCAAGTGAATACAAACTATGCCTCCTTTTGAGCTATACAATGACACCTCCATGCTACAAGTGGGGGACAACCCCTGGTACAAATGCAGATACTGCAATTATCTTCAGGGTATTCTTTTTCCCAATGTTCATTATAAGAATTACAATATAAAATTATTGTGTCCCATGAAATATTGTTTCCTGTTGCCTTAGTGAAATCAACTCTACCAATTTTTTTATTCACCTTATTCAGGAAAGTCTATGAGCCTTCTTCCATTTAACTGGAAATCTCTTGTGTTATCTAGTTTAATTTATAATGAGGACTCCAAGATTGATACGATTCAGTTCCTTCATTAGAATGTCAATTCAGTTTTTTTAAACAAAGTTAAAACTGTAACTAGGACTTGCCCCCAATGCGCCAAAATGTAAAGGATGTTGCCAGCACCTATACTCTTTTTAAACTAGTTGTTTCACCTGCAGAACATCTAGGAAGAGAGAAAAATTATCTGAAATTGCAAATTATCCATTGGCTTTCCTTCTCTGAGGCTGCAACTCAGATGAACTTCTATGCAGCTTAGCCCACTCCTACTGGATGCTTTCCCAGAAGTAATTTCTTGGTGTCTTTGAGTTGGATGGGTTCTTTGCTGCTAAACTAATAGATTTCTTTTATTACTCTTCAATTGAATTTTTCACAAGAAGTTGTTTTAAAGGAGTCTATTATATCACTTGCCCCTGAGCACCAGACAAGCTCTTTATGGTTAAACATTAACCATATTTCAGGCACTATACTAAGTCCTAGAAGATACAAAAAAAGGAGACTATATTATCTCTACCTTCAGAGAGCTCACTTATTAATGGAGGAGACAATATGCAAAAAACTATATGCATACAAGATTTATACAGGGCCAATACCAGCTACTGAAAATAGCTGAAAATCAATGGGCTAATCACATTCATGAGTTTGAATTCATTTTCAGAACCCAATGGAGGAGCCACTTCTTTCTCTCCTGTTGGCTCTGTAACTGAGTCACTTCTTAATTTTTGGATTATAGGAAAGGGGCAGCATTCTCTGTGTCTATGACAAAGATCAACCTAGAAAGCTTCAGAGAGGTCTATCACCAAAAGGTTGATCAGACAATCATTATATTCTTAGTCACAACAACTCATTACAAACATGTTCTTAGATGTGAAGAGAGTGGGCTTTGTCACAATGCAGGGAATATATAGATATATATATATATATATACTGTATAATAAAGCTGTATTGTATGACTGTATATATACATACATATATATATGTGTGTACATATATATATATATATATATCAATGAGAACCAGGACAACTAACATTGAAGAAACAGTCACATAATACAGCTTTACTGGAACTCCTGCATGAAAAGTATCTTGAAACATTTTCATAAGACTGATCACTCTTGCTGAATCAATTTTTGACAGATTTAAAAAATGTTACTGCTAAATTTCGCTTAAATAAGCAAGGAAATAAAAACTACCTAAATAAAGGTGATGAGGAATTTCCCTATAGAGAGAAAATTTCTAAGCTATCTTATGGATACTCTGATAATCATGGCTATTTAATTTTGGCACATATATTGGAGTGATTTTTTTTCTTCATTTCTAAAATTTCTATTTGGAAACTTGGTAAATTGCATTTGAAACAAAAAGCAATTTCTTTCTTCAGCTTTTGAAATTTTGCATCATTTGGGTTAATACAAGACATTTGAGAACTGCTCTGTTTTCTTCTAAAATAAGGTAAGCATTTAAATAAAAAGTTAGCATGATAATATCAATTAAAAAGAGAAATATATCCTCTGACTCAAAATATGCATATTACATAATATGAAGGATTGTCTAAATTTCTATGCTTAAAATTATATTAAGATTCTATTTAGTGGCTTTTTTATTTGTTTTGTTTTGTTTTTACCACAAGGATTATTCTGGATGCTTGCTAGATCAATGTTCACCACTAAGGATCAAACACTGGCAATGTTATGCTCATCCTAGGGTTTGTATATACCAACCAATGCCCAGGGAAAGTAAAGAATATCACCAAGCCCTTTATGGTTCTCTGAGAGCTAGCTACCTCTGTGTTCTTATTTCACTGCTTTTATATGTGGCAATGCTTCTCACATTACTCTAGTGGTATGGCCTATGTGCATTTACCCAATTAGTCTCTGCTTGGTTAGATTGGATTGGTCCCTTGACTTAATACTCACCAGGAACATTCTGCTCTCCTCCCTACATTTTTTCAACGAAGTCACATTACTATATTATAATAGTCAACCATATAGACATAATTCAATTTCATATAGTTTTTTATTCACCACTACAAAAGTAAAAGGAAAGAAAATACTAAAAACTGGTATCATAGCATCTTATACTTCCAGTCCCTCCCAAACCTAGTAAGCTGAAACTTTGTCTACAGGCGTACTTCAATCCAAGGAGTTCAGGCACATGGGGCCAAACCTCCATCCTAGTATCTTTCTTCATATCTTCTCTGGCTATCCCAGGAGGACCACTATTCTGCCTTAACTCTTGTTTATTTTTAACTCTTCTATGTTTTCCCTGAGGTGCTATTTGTTCTGTTTGTCAGGTAGATCTGGAGAGCTTAGAATTTTCTAACTTACTCCAACATCTTTCCAGAATCTTTTTCTTTCTTCTTTTCACAGGGAGGAATTCATTAACAATGACCTGCCTGTCTGGCTTAGTAATTTGAATTCATTACTTTAAGTTTTCAGTGAATTTTTGGAAAACACACTGAGGTAGAAAAAAGTAGTATCCTCTTTCTACTATCTCCTAAAATTCAGTGAGATTTTTCTATCTTGTTTTCTTTAGGAAAGAAAAAAAAATACTAGTTTCTGATTCTTTGGGTTAGCTAATTCAGCTCAAATAATTCATGAACAGTTTGAAGTGATCTAAACCAGTCTACCTCCAATTTTTAAAGGCATGACCAGAATGCCATGTAACATGAGTAACTGAAAATTGAATATTTATGTTGTTCAGTGATACCTAATTTTTGTGATTCTGTAGATCATAACACACCACTATTGTCCATAGGGTTTTCTAGGCAAACATAGTGGAGTGTTTTGCCATTTCTTTTAATCTAAGTCAAGATTAAATTTGTATCTTTCTGAATTTAAGGACAGAGCTTTATCAACTATACTATCTAGTTCTCTGACAAGTATGTTGTAGAGGGAATTCTCATTGGTGTTTGAGTTGAACCAGATGGCCTTCTACACTAAGCAACTATAATTTCACTGTTTTTATTCTAAATTAACCAGTTGATAAAAGGATTGTCTCTCTCACTCTCAAATTTCTTGTACTATTTCCTTTCATTGCAATCTGCTAGTCCTCAACCCTCAGTTTCACCCCATATACATTGTTTATTCTTTAATCCTGAATAACTGGATGCTGGCTAGTAGGAGAAGTCATAAAACCATAATGACTCGGTTAATCAGAAATTCATATCATCTTACTTTACCTGGGATCTTACTGTACATAGAAATAACTTTTATTCACCTCTAAGGCAGTCAAGTAGATGTATAGCTTAGAGGTAAAAAATGTATGTACCTCAAGATTAAGGTATTAAGGATTTCCTACTAGCTTTCCTAAACACCAGAGCAAAAGGATACCTACCAAGTAAGTTCCAATTTAGACATTCTCTAAAATTCTGGTGTTCCATGATCTATTTAGAGCTCTAGATGTAAGATCTGAAGTTTTTATATTGCTTACTCTGACGAATGAGTATTCCTCCTTTCCAAATGCCATCCAAAAGTTAACTATTACAGTGGTTTGCCAATTTTGGTTGCCCTGTCTTGCTACCTTAGAATCAAACTGTATGTCACTAGTACTTGGTGAAAACCTTAACCCTTTCCAGAACAGCCCTTATCCTGTACCCACATCAATTGACTTCATCCAATGGCTACCTGATTTTATTGCTCCTTTTAATCTTCTATTATAATTTTAATAACTTCTACATCCTTGAACTTTAAAAATAATGTTTTGGAAGTGGTCAAACTGTGCATACCCTTTGACCCAGCAGTGTTTCTACTGGGCCTATATCCCAAAGAGATATTAGAGGAGGGAAAGGGACCCACATGTGCAAGAATGTTTGTGGCAGCCCTTTTTGTAGTGGCTAGAAACTGGAAACTGAAGGGATGCCCATCAATTGGAGAGTGGCTGAATAAATTATGGTATATGAATGTTATGGAATATTATTGCTCTGTAAGAAACGACCAGCAGGACGATTTTAGAGAGGCCTGGAGGGACTTGCATGAACTGTTGCTGAGTGAAACGAGCAGAACCAGGAGATCATCATGCACAGCAACAACAGTATTACATGATGATCAATTCTGATGGACATGGCTCTCTGCAATAAAGAATTGTCTCAAACCAGTTCCAGTTGTTCACTGAAGAAAACCATATACACCCAGAAAGAGGGACATGAAATATGGACCACAACATAACATTTTCATGATCTCTATTGACATTTGCTTGCATTGTGTTGCCTTTCTCTGATTCTTTTTTTTTTTCTTGTAGATAGGATTTTTCTTGCATAACTTCTCAAGCATTTCAACATTATTAACATGTAGTGGACTTCCTGCCATCTAGGGGAGGGGAGGGGACTGGGGGTAAAATTTGTATTGGAAAGCTTTGTAAAGATCAAGGTTGGGGAACTACCCATACATATGTTATACAAATAAAAAGCTTAAAATAAAAAAAATAAATAAATAAAAATAATAATAATGTTTTGGATGCATTTCAATGTGGTTAAAGCATAAGTCTAATCATCTCAATCTAAGGATTGTTTCACATACAAATTCCAGAAATTCCAAATTCCACTCTTCACCCATGACCGCTGACCCTTCCACCTCACCCATTCTTTCTTTTTCAATAAATGTGCTCTTTGCTTTCATCATGACCTTTGGTCCACTGACATTTATTGAATCTCCCTTTATATAACCCCTATTATATATATATAAATATATATATGTGTATATATATATATATATAATTCCAAATATTTACCTTATAGTCTTCCTCATTAATAAATCACTTCCCTAAAATCATCCACCCCCATGACCGTTTAGTATACTTCACCTACTCATCTCAAACTCTCAGAGAATGCTACCATGCCACTTTTCTACTTCTGCTCTCTGATTGCTAAGTATTACTAGAGACAGATAATCAAGCTTATTTCACCCATTAAATCCAATTTATTTTGGGCATCTGGACAGTACAATGGATGGAGTGCTGAGATTGAAGTGAGCTTCCTGAATTCAAATCCTCAGACATTTTCTGGCTGAATGATCTTGGGCAAGTTATTTAACCCTATTTGCCTCAGTTTCTTCATCTGTAAAAAGAGCCATTCTAGTATCTTTGCCAAGAAAACCCCAAATGGGGTCACAAAAAGCCAAATATGCCTGAAACAACTAAACAACAATAATAAACGTGCTAATCACTAGTAATTCTAGGCCAAAAAATGAAATAGTTCTTGCTTTTAAGACATGAATTCTAATGATGGGATTCTCTATGATTCCAAAAAGTGAAAAAGTTTCCTTTGTATCAGTATTTGCTGCTTTGTTCACCTTCTTTGGATGGCCATTCTTCCTTTATTAATGTGCTGAATAATTGGTTAGGCTACTTATCCAATGTCTATTTGCTAGTCTCATTTATTTGCTGTTCATTTCTGAACATGTTTACTTCATATTATTTGTTTGGTTTATACTTCTAATCTTGAAATCTGTTTTAATTTGATGATTTGGGTTCATGGTTATAATGACAGATGTTTAAGGGAGAAAAAAAATTATGACTTTGAAAAAATGTTATTTATCCTTACAGCTGAAATGTTTAAATTGTGCATCATAAGTTCTGAGGAAGTTCATGAAATAGTCTTAAAAAAAATAAAACTAATGTTATGACTTGTGGAGAAACCACTTTGTGTCTATTTTAAAAGCTTTGTTATGGTATGTGGAAATATTTTTTGATTTTTTTAACTTTCTGTTCTGGTAAACTTGCATTTTAATTGAAAGAAGCATATGTTTTATTGAAAAGAGAAAAACAAGCTTTTCGGTTATTTTTTTTTAAATTAGAGGAGAAATGGCTGATCCTGTGTGTGATGATTACTAATGGACTCTTCAATTAAAATTAAGAATGACAAGCTTTAGTTTCAAAGGTCATGGAGTTTACTTTTCAAAAGCTATTCCAGAATTCATGAAACTCTATTTGATTAGAAAAAGATAATCTCAGGGATTTAAAGTGGCCATTTAAAAAGTGCTCTTCTCTTCTGCCTGAGGAAATGGTTGATGGGAGAGTGGGGGAAATTCTGGAACATTTGGTGCTCACAGAGCCATTGGGAGTGCTAAGAAGAAGGTTAGGATCTTTCATATTAAGTTGAAGAATCCTACAATCTTGGATGTTCTCAGAACAAACTGAAACCAAATCACATTTACTTAGGTAGTAACAAGTCCACTGGCTCCAAATAAACTACTATTTCTCCTCCATCAAAAGGTCATTATTTTTAGAATGATGAAGAGCCTAAGGTAAGCTATTTTTAAAGGTTTTCGACACAAAATTAATTTAGAGTCTCAATAAATCACCTTGTGGCCAATCAGAGGATGAACCTTTCCAATTTTAGCTTTGGTCATTAGAGGGTAGACATAAACTCTGGGTCTGGGTCCATCTTCCAAGCTTTTGCAACTTCAAGAAGTCCGAGTCACCTTCATACCACAATGAAGTCTCAGAGGAAAACATCAGAAGAGGTTAATTAGTAAGATTAATTCATGTTTATACTTAGTTGTTTAATGAAGAGTTTTAGTTTTATTTTTTAAAGGTTACTTGAGAAAAAAATTCTCTGTTAGTTAATCATATTTGCAGCAAAGTTAGCTGCTTAGACCACAAGACTATTCCCCAAACACTATTGTTTACCTAATGGAAATAAACAGCTTCCTGAATCCTAAACATCCACATTCAAATCTATGAATTGGCAGCCAACATGAAATAGCTATCCCCAACTGAACTGTCCTATTTCAAAGTCCAAGAGAAAGAACGAACACAATGACTAAATTATTAGAATCCTCAGTCATGGTTATTTGCTAAACTCTTCTTCCCCACTGATTCTCCATAGCTAGGTGGCAGATGGAATTTCATTAATTATAATAGTAAGCTAAAAGTTGCACAATTCTCCTTAAACCCATAAACAACAAAAAAATAAAGCAGATACAGAAGGGAAGTAGTACAGAAGACAAGATTCTGCAAAAGAAAAGGTAGACAATTCTGCAAATCTGCCAAAAGGCTCCTGATAACAGTATCCTGAAGGTCCATGTTATTTGCACTGCAAAGTAGAGCCAGAAAGAAAATCCCACAAAACCTAAGACTAAGATCAAATAATGTGGGTTGTATATGTATCTAGAAAGAGATATGTCCAGTGAGAATAATTAAAGACAAATTTCAAAAATCTTAGCAAGGTGGAAAGAGTAGGATTTGAATTGTACTGAAAGTAAACCTTGACCTTATGGGGCTGAGGTATGAAAGAATCAGCTCCTGAAAATCAAGTCTGAAAGAAAGGTTCTGAAAAATTAAATGCTAAACTGATGACAAATCAGGGCAAATACAGAGAGATTGCAATAATTTTTACCATTGTTTTGTGTTAAGACTTTGATTTTATCTTTGTTTAAAATCTAGAATCATAGAATAGCCCAGGGAAGCTAGCTTGGATATCATGTATCCCAATCTTCTCATTTCACATAAGTAACAGTATTGATTTGAAATTTTAAATGTGATTTAAAAAAAATATTTAACAACACAGGTTATACCCAGTTTTCTAGCTTTACAGATACAGTGACCAAATACAACTATTTTAAAATCTAGAATCCAGTCTCTACAACTCAGTTTCTCTCTATTCTTTCCTATACAGCATATCCATTTTAATCTTCCTCAAACACTTCTTTTATTATGTCATGCTCTTGTTAAAAACTTTCCATGGCTTTCCATTGCCATAAGGACCAAATAACATTATTTGGCTTTCAAATCAACTAATTTCTCAATGTAAGCCCTCTGATTCATCCAAGGTGGTCTACACAAAGTTTCCTGAACATGCCATATTTGTTTTCATTTGAGTCTTTTACTTGTTCCATTCTACCTGCCTAAAATAGAGTAAATCCTATATATCCTATTCAGCATAGATTGATTCTCCATCCTCTAAATTATTGCAGTATTTACTGGTTTACATTATTACTTTCAGAAGTAATAATGGTATAGAGAGGCAGCTAGGTGGTTCAGTAAACAAAGCACCAAGTCATCAATCAGGAAGTCTCATCTTCATAAGTTCAAATCTGGTCTCAGAAATTTACTAATTTTGTGACCTTGTGGAATTCACTTAATCTTGTTTGCCCATTTTCCCCATCTATAATCTGAACTGAAAAAATGCCAAACCATTCCATTATCTTTCCCCAAACAAACCCAAATGTGGTCATGAAAAGTCAGACACAACTAAACCACATAGTTATTTGTATATTTTCAATAGCTTTCCATTTATAGGTATGCAGATATAAGGTTACATAGATATATATCTTGAATATACATAGTTATATATGTATCTTGGATGTGCATAATTATTTGCATATTGTTCCCTGTACCTCAAAGATAAAGAGTATAGTTTTGCTTTCTTCATGTCCCCAGCTTTTAACACAGTGGTTAGCACATGATTGGCACTTAATAATGCTTACTGACTACATGATTGATGAACTGAATGAGTTCAGGATTTGCCTCCAATGCATAATATTTGAATGGCCATGAAAAGGCTGCAAAATATGTTAGTGTACCAGGCAACTTTCTGATATTGCAAACTATAATTGCAAGTCACTGGAAGGGATTTCCATATTAGAAGTTCCTCATGTCAGTTAAACCACTGATATAGACACACATATGAATATTATTTTAAATTATTTCCTGAATGTATTCTGTCTCCTCAGTAAGACCATAAGAAATTCTGAAAAGTTATTATGTATCTTATACTTCATTTATGGCCGGCCCCACAGTATCTTATATCTGTAACTATAAAAATCCCACCACTCATGGTGATTTTTCAATATTTTTTAAAGATATTGATATTCAAGAAGCACTATAAATAATTATAGACCAAAGGACATGAAACAACATGCATGCCTAAATTTTGGATGTTTTAACAATATTAGAGTCAACTTTTATGTTTACATCTTAAAATTCCTAAATTTTTCAAGAAAAAAATGTCATCCAAAACCTTAATTATTTAATTGTCCAGAAATCTCAATTCAGCATAGTTTTATAGAGTTGCTCTCTTTGAACCAAATAACCAATCTATAGTAATGAGCCTCTTCATACTTGTCAGGCAAGTTCTTAGAAGGAATACATTCTGTGGTTGGTACTGAGAGACATACAGAAGAAGGGCTATTGCTGATAACACTATTCTGATAATCTTTCTCAAAGTTTTTTGAAAAAAAATTATAACCATTCTAAAGAATTTAGTTTAATTGTTCATATCTATAAAAGAAAATGGATGTGAAATTCTAATTATTCAAATTGTTAGACAACCTATAGCACTTGTCCATATCTCTGTGTATGTTTTTGCAACCATAATTAAACAGGAAGAAGAACGACTTACTTGCTTTTAAGAGTTTGCAAAGCCTCTTACTGACCTCAATTTTTCTGAGAAACAAAGGAATATCTTTTGAATACCAATATGCTACCAGAATTGTTATATACTTGTCATGGAACAGTTATATAGGAGATATATTACCAAAAAAAAAACTATGAAGATCCAAAATAAATGATGGCATTAAAGAATTCTGATTGATACAACTTTATAAGTTGAGAGAGGGATAATCAGTGGACAGCTGGTGCTCAATGGGATCAATGGTCAGGAAAAAACTAGGAAATGTTCTGGAATGAGCCTATGTGAAAAGTCTATAGACAACTTACCAAGGATAGGAATGAAATACAATCTGTGTCACTGGAAGAAACACTCAAATCAGTGAAATTACAGATCCATTTGAATAATTAGAATTCACGTGGTTTTTATCAGTAACAAATTTTCATGTTCTTCAAGGTGAGAATAATCATATCATTGTTCTTGAAAACATGTGTCTAGTCTTTTCCTATGATTAGAATAGATAGAACAGTCTTGTAATTAATCTATCAATCTACATGCATTTAGTAAGCATGTTCCAGACACTATGCTAACTGCTAGGGATATAAACACAAAGAATGAAAAATTTGTCCTATTAAAGAATTTAAATTCAAATGAGGGAGACAATAAGTACATATATGAGGAAATACAAAACAATATTAAATAAAATAAATACAGAGTCATCAAATACAAAATAGTTTGGGAGAAAAACTAGTGGTTGGGTAGATCAGAAAAGCCTCATGTTAAAAGTGACTTTGAACTTCACCTTGAATGAAGAGATGAGTTCAGTGTAGAGACAGTGCATTCTAGAAATAGTCAATGGTCAGTGAAAAGGCATAGAGATGGGAAATGGAGTGACTTGAGTAACAAAGAGAAGACTGATAGGTTGCAGTTAGGTTGTATAGGGCTTTAAAAATTAAACAGAGGAGTGTATATTTTAACCTCAAGGCAAGAGGAAATCACTGGATTTAATTGCATAAGGGTATGACATGGTCAAATATGGGCTTAAGGAAAATCACTTCAGCAATAGTGTAAAGAATGGAATGATGAGAAACTTGAGGCATGGAGATTAATTAGGAGACTTGCAATAATCTAAGCAAGAGATGATAAATACCTGAAATAAGGTGGTGACTGTGTAAGTCACAAGAAGGGAGAAGATCTAAGAAATGTTATGGCGGGAGAAATGATAAGATCTGGAAACTAATTAGATATGTGTGATGAAGAAGAATAATGAGTCCAAAATAATGTTGAAATTATAAATCTGAGGGACAGATAGATAGTGCAGTGGATAGAGCACTGGCCCTGAAGTTGGGAAAAAATTTGGCCTCAGACACTTAACACTTATTAGTTGTGTGACCTGAAAGGAAGGAAGGAAGGAAGGAAGGAAGGAACGAAGGAAGGAACGAAGGAACGAAGGAACGAAGGAACGAAGGAACGAAGGATGAAAGAAAGGAACGAAGGATGAAAGAAAGAGACGGAGGAAGGAAGGAAGGAAGGAAGGAAGGAAGGAAGGAAGGAAGGAAGGAAGGAAGGAAGGAAGGAAGGAAG
>JAJPUD010000161.1:267453-285035 GCA_023553655.1 Myrmecobius fasciatus | reverse complement strand
AAGGAAGGAAGGAAGGAAGGAAGGAAGGAAGGAAGGAAGGAAGGAAGAAGGAAGAAGGAAGGAAGGAAGGAAGGAAGGAAGGAAGGAAGGGAAGGAAGGAAGGAAGGAAGGAAGGAAGGAAGGAAGGAAGGAAGGAAGGAAGGAAGGAAGGAAGGAAGGAAGGAAGGAAGGAAGGAAAAGAAGGACGAAGGAAGAGATGGAGGGAGGAAGGGAGGGAGGGAGGGAGGGAGAGAGGGAGGAAATAAAGAAGGAAAGGAGGGAGGAAGAAAAAAAAAGAAATAGAGGGGGGTGGGAGTGAGAGAGAGGGAGAGAAGGAGAGAGAAATTACAAAAAGAGGAAAAAATGTCCAGGGTTCATGTAGACGCAATAATAGTGGTAGAACTATATGGTGGTGACTGCAGCTCAAGCCAGAGACAGAATTCTGACCTGGTCAAAATTTAGTCAGAAAGAGATTACAGGGGACCCTTGTGCTAGCTTAGAACTAAGAACTGTGCACTGTTTGACAATTCCACTCCCTATACCCACTTTCAAGTCACAGTTCCAGGGCAGAGAGGAAAACTTTTGGTGAAGACCAGGGACCCTGAGGAGTAGTGTCACTTCTGGTCTCAAGGGAGCAGCAGCTATAAGGAGCATTACTACTTGTGAGTTGAAGAAATTAAGGGTACTTCCTTGGTAAAAACCAGACTAGGAGAGCAGTGAACACAACTCTTCCCAAATCATACCACCTTGAAAATAACTGAAAATTTATAAATTGCCAGAAGTAGCTTTGAAAACAGCAGTGAAAAGAGTCTGAGCTTGAGACAATGACTCCCTCCCACACCAATAACAGAGTGCCAATTTAACATAAAACTAAAAATCAAGAAATAAAGTGGAAAAATGAACCCAAAAAAAGAAAAAGAGAAAAAAGAGCCTGACCATAAAAAGCTACTATGATGACAGAGAAGATCAAGAAACAAACTCAAAAGAAAATGAAAGCAGAACAACTATAAGAAAAACCTCAAAGAAAAATTGCAAATTAGACACAGCATTAAGAATTTCAGGAAAATCTAAACAATTATTTTTAAAATAAAAAAGAATGGTAGAAAAAGTAGGTAAAGAAATGAGAGCAAAGGAAGACAATTATAACAAGATAATTAACAGTTTGATAAAACATGCACAAAAAAATACTGACAAAAATAACATCTTTTTAAAAAAAATATCTTTTTAAAAAAAAGAGTTGGGGGGCAGCTAGGTGGTGCAATGGATAGAGCACCAGCCCTGAAGTCAAGAGGACCTGAGTTCAAATTTAGTCTCAGATATTTCACATTCCCTAGCTGTGTGACCCTGGGCAAATCACTTAACTTCAATTGCCTCAGTGAAAAGAAAAAAAGTTGGCCAAACGGAAAAATAAGGATTCTACAAAGAAAAAGGATATAGGCATGAATCAATTAATGTGGCATGATATAAAAAAATGGAGAGCTGAGAAAGAAGGATGTTCTGGCGAAGAGGGGAAGGAAGGAAATTTTCTCACATAACAGTTTTGGGGGGAAATAAGGGAGACCATGCTTAAACACCACTCATATCTAAATTGGCACAAAGAAGAAGAGCAATTTTCTTAATGAATATTGGTGTAAAAATGCTAAATAAAATGCTAGCAAAGGGATTAGATCAATATATCACAAAGATAATACACCATGACCAGGTGGAATTTATATCAGGATTGCAGAACTGACCCTATTAATATTAATAACAATACATGATTTACCTATAAAGAGTAATACCACAAGCAAATTAGGAAAGTACCAGATGATTTATTTGCAGGTCTATGGATAATGGAAAATTTTAGGATCCATGAAAATGTAGAGTACATTACAAAATGTAAAGGAGACACTTTTGATTATGTAAAATTAAAAAGTTTTTCCATAAGCAAAACTAATGCAACCAAAATTAAAAGAAAAGAGCAAAACTGGGGGTAGGGACATTTTGCAACAAGAAACTCTGATAAAGTTTTCATCTCTCAAATATACAAGGAACTGAGTCAAATTTATAAGACTACAAGTCATTTCTCAGTTGATAAATGGTCAAGTATGTGAACAAGCAGTTTTCAGATAAAGAATCAAATAGTTATGTGAAAAAACATGCTCTAAATCACTATTGATTAGAGAAATGAAAATTAAAACAACTCTGAAATACCACCTCACACCTATCAGATTGGTTAATATGACAAAAAGAAAGAAAATGACAGATTTTGGAAGAGATGTAAGAAAACTGGGACACTAATGCATTGTTGGTAGAGTTATGGACTAATGAAACTACTCTGGAAAACAATTTGGAACTATGTCCAAAAGGCTATAAAACTATTCATACCCTTTGATCTAACAATACATTGCTAGGTCTACATCTCAAAGACATAAAAAGGTGGGGAGGGGAGAAAGAAGGATCATTTGTACCAAAATATTTATAACAGCACTACTGAAACAGCTAAAAATTGGAAATCAAGTGGATTCTTACCAATTGGAAATGACTAAACAAACTGTGTCATGTGTCCATGGATTGTGGAATATTAATGAGATATAAAAAATGATAAGCAGGATGAATGCAAAGTGAAGTGTGCAGAATCAGGATAAATTAATACAGAGTAATAGCATTTTTGTACATCAAAGAATCGTGAATGATTTATTTACTCTAAACAATACAATGATTCAAGAAAATCCCAAAGGTGTATGACCCTGGGCAAGTCACTTAACCCCAAATTGCCTCAGCAAAAAAAAGAAAAAAAAAAAGAAAAGAAAAAGAAAATCCCAAAGGACTAATGATGAAGTATGCCATATACCTTTAGAGAAAGAACTGCTATGATCTGAATATGGACTGAAGCATGCTATCTTTCACTTCCTTTCTTTTATTTTCTTTTATTCAAGTCTTCTTAAACAAAATGATTAATATGGAAATGTTTTGCAAGATTGCTTACCATCTCAGAGAGAGGAAGAAGAAGGGAAAGAGGGATCAAATTTAGAACTCAAATCTTTTAAAAATGATTGTTTAAAAATTTACATATAATTGGGAAATATTAACAAAATAAATCATTTTTTAAAAATCTATGAAACATCAGGAGAAAACCAGAAACATTCAAATCTCATCCAAGACTAAGAAGCACTCATCTCTGCCTCTTCCTTCTTTTTCTTGTCCAGCATTATGTGGCTACAAAAAATTTCCACCATTATCAACAAACATTAGACAGCATAAATAATGAAAAAACAGCTTCCATTCCCAAAACAACAACATATTTTCATGAACTTTTTATTAGGTCTTATTAGGAAAATTTCCACTCCCTTTCCCTCAAATATGACTAGTTTACCTTAGAATGAGTTTTATTATCAACAACCAGAAAAACAAAGTAAATTCCACTAATAGTTTCGAACATGAGAATATATCTGCACCTGATATGTTGCGGTTAGAATTCTTTTAACTGAACTTTATAATCCATTTACTGAAACATTCAGGATATCAATAACAGGAAGCAGAGTCTTTTCTAGAGAAATGTCTTTCACTGATAACATCTGGTTTCCTTAAAACTGTCTTAATACAATTAGTATGACTTTTTTTTGGAAGGGGGCAATCCTTTGTAATTTGTAATGACTTTTTCTTTATAAGAGCAAATATATAATCCCCCAAAAAAGAAAACCCAGTTGATTAAAACATCGTGTAAATGAGGTCTAGGACTTAAGTCCCTATATGAGTTTATTAGTTTTAAAACATTTCATTACCATCAATTCCGTCCCTGAAGTATAGTGGTTATCTCATCAGTAGTTTCCCTGAAACACTAAAGGAATTAGACAAAAAATAAAGGACATATTAATACAAATCCATCATGCTGTTGTTGCTTAATCACTCATTTATGTCCAACTCTTTATGACCCATGGACCATATTATTCATGGGGTTTTCTTGACAAAAATGCTGAATTGGTTGACCATTTCCTTCTCTACTAAATTAAGACAAAAATTAAGACAGGTATTGCGATTGATAGAGCACCATGCCTGGAGTCAGGAAGACTTTAGTTCAATACTGGCTTCTGATACTTACTAGCTACACAGTCTTGGGCAAATCACACAATCCTGTTTACCTCAGTTTCCTCATTTGTAAAATGACTTCACGAAAACAATAGCAGACTATTCCAGAATCTTTGCTTTAAAAAAAAAACACTCAAATGGTGTTCAAAGAGTTAGACACAACTGAAAAAAAGAAAAAAGTAAACAACAGATTTTTGATTGATCTATCTTCATCTTCTCCCCCTCCACACACATTTATTCCTTTCTTTTCCCCTTTCATCTCCAATATTTAGATGGTTAGGTGATGAAGTGGATCAAGTGCCAGGTCTGGAGTCAGGAAAACTCATCTTCCTGAGTTAAATTCTGACCTCAGACACTTCCTAGATGGATGACTCTGGGCAAAGAATATATGGGATATGAATGTGTTTGCCTCAATTTCCTTAGCTGTAAAATGAGCTAGAGAAGGAAATGGCAAACTACTTTCCCAAAAAAATGCCATAAAGGGAGAGTCAAATGCAACTATAAATTACTGAAAAATAACAGCCACATAAGTTGTCATTGAATTCATTCATTTTTAACTCCTAAGTAGCATTAATAGTCACTCTCCTAGTCCTTTTCACTAAGAAAACTTAGTTGTTTTGCCAGTTGCTCTTTCATTCTGGTAGTCTTAGTGGTTCATCCCACTGCTATTCTGCTACCTCTCTCACTGGGTAACCACAGAATTTCACTATATAGAAGTATATGAGTTTACACAAGCAGAATTAGTTCTTGAATCTATACTGTTGGCAAATGTTGCCACTTCCTGACCATATTATATTTCATTGAGCTTGCCATAGGATTTTGCATAATAAATTCTGCTATAGGAATGGAGAAGAAAAGTTAGATACTGCAAACAGTATTTAACTTAGAATAGAAAATATAGATATAGATATAGATAGGTATATAGGTACATGGGGAAAAAAAGACAAAATACAATATATAGCTCAGGGAGCCTCAAATTCCCTCTTCTGTTACTTCAAACAGAATAGGCTTAATCCTTAGGGCTGACTTCCAGAATGTTTATTATCTATTTCTTTGGTTCATTTTTATCACTCTGGAACACTCCATGAAAATCTTTAAATATAGTCATGTTATAATTCATATGAAAGTTTTCTCTGAAATGGATAGAAGGATTCCACAGGCCCTCAAAGTACTAAATACAAATAGGATTTGAGACAACTTTTATTTTACCACCCCCAAAATTAATCATACATAGAACACTAGCAAGAGCCCATGAAGAAGTACACGAAAAATTCAACTTGTGTATTTGAATTCCTCCTTGCCACTGAAGAAGATAAACATGCTTTTAAAGTTGCTAAACAATAAACCTCTCCCTCCCCACCCCAAAAAAAACAATCCTCTTTCCATAAATTCTGCAATCAACTTCACAATATCACAAGGTAGAAGGTGGGGGAGAAGGGAAGAATGATGTCAAAGTCCAGATCTCCTAGTCTCCATAATGAAGCTTCAGTCCTTTAACTATTGAAACCACATTAAAATTTCTTTCTTCTCCAAAAAAGTATATTGTTACAGAAATTTTCTTTTACTAGGAAAATGGTACCCAAACTCAGGAACTCTCAAATTTGGAACAATCAATTATCCAAAACTCAAAGCTAGTGTTCCCCAAGAAATTTCTCTTCACTGATGAGGCTAAATTCTAAACTCATGTTGCTTGAATAATCAAAAATCCTATCACCCTCACAGAAAATTTTGGTGTTCATGGACATTGCTCATGAACTATTCTCTTAGACCAACATGCCTGCTTCTACCATGTGCTTCTGTTTAAAGTCACCCCATGGAGATGGGGGAAGGAATAAGGAAATTCAACAACTTATATTCTGATAGAAGATACAAAATAAAAATAGAAGAGAGAAGGAAGAAAGGAAGAAAGGAGGAGAGAATGAAAGAGAGAGAAAGAAAGAGAGAGAATATGAATTCATAATTGTTATCTCATTGACTTTATATATAGAATAGGTTGGAAAGGTTAGCATCCCTATTCTCACCAATCATATTAAAATCATATTAAAAGCAGCGACATTCAAAGGAATGCCTTGTATCCTATTAGCAAGGCTCCACTGCACTTATCTATCCTTCATGGGAAGATGCCCCTCAGATGTCAAAACAAAAGACCATACTCTATAATCACATTGAATAAATGGGAAAAAATCATCAAATTGATCACATACTACTTTGACCAATTACCATTAATGTGTGTATGTATACTAATAAAACCACACATAGGCATAATGCCATAATGATTAAACTTGATTTCATTGATTTAGAAAACTCTCAAATGAGGAGTCTTTCTCTACCAAAGTAGGTTGATACTTTCTTTGAACCTGAGTTGTAGATGACTACCTAGAGCTCTGAGAGATTAAGAGGTAGACCAGGATCTCATAATCAGTAAAAATCAGAGGTAAAATACAGATCTACCTGGCTTTGAGGTCAGCCTACCACATGTTGTCTCTCCCTTACACAAACAATGACCAGACATTATGTAAGTTATTCTCAGGAGTAAAGAAACTATTCAGTTCAATTGGGCTCCATGGCCCCTTCTTCAAGCAGACAAATAAGTGTCAACAATACAATATGATTTTCCATTGAGGTTTGAATCATACATCCAGAAGAACTAGTCATGAACGTAAAGATTCAAAAACTTTTGCCTCAGATTTATGGCATGGATCCAGTGTAAATGAAAATACCCAGAGCTCTGGCTATTGTATGTAACTGATGTTAAGAGGTATTCCACCACCACCACCCTGCAGGGGACTTGGCCACAAGCCCTAACAACAAGAACTTTCCAACATATGAACTAAAAATGGCCTACTTGTCACTCAGTTGCAACTTCCATATTTCCTTTTTGCACCTGTATGCAATCTGTCTTCTATGCAAAGGATGTGCTCCCTCTTTACCTTTTTTGTCTCTTAGAATTCTCAACTTCCTTCAAAACTCAGCTCAAGAGCCACCTCCTGATTGAGGCCTACATCAATACACCAGTATCCTGTCCCCCTCCCTAAAATGATGCGGCATTTATTTCAAATAATTTTATATTTATTTGTCTATATACATTTCTTCTAATGGAATGTAAGTTTCTTTTGACCATATTCCTAGCACCTAGCATAGCATTTAATAAATGCTTTTGAGTAAGTGAATTCCACCTTGATGTTTCTTTAACCTTGAGATTTGGGGTCCATTATATTACATTCTTATTTGCATGATGCCCATTTATAGAGCACCTCTAACAGTCAATGTTGGCTGAACTGTGCAGAATAAGATTAGACAAAGCAGAGAGGACCTACATATCCATTCATTCTCTCACAAACATTGAGCATCTATTATTTGCACTGCACTAAATATTGGTATGGAATTCACATTCAAACAAAATTCATTCTAGGCTGCATCATATTTAAAACCAAGAATACTAACATATTATTAGGAAATTCAGGATGTTATTTCCCAAAGAAAACTTCATAATTCAATCATCCACTAGCTGATCACAGAAGCCCTTATGTTTTCAAGCACATACACATTGGCTAAATATAATTCTTTGTTTATAAATCTACAAACTGTGATGCATTTTTAACCAAGTGGTACATTTGTATTATAAATACTGAAAAATGTTTTCCTAATCTTAAAGTGTAGTAAATATATTCTTGTTTTTAAATAAGACACATGTATACATGTGATGGATTTTCTTTCCCTATGTCTCTTATCATGACCCACATTCATCATTGTATGCACACACACATATTATACATATGTGTGTATATGACCACAAAAACTACATATGTACTTGTAGGGCAACAGAGTTTGACAGATTGAGAAAACTGTCAGTTGAAACTCACATAGGATATCTAGAGCTATGCTCCAGATGGTAACATCCCAAAAATGGCACAGTTCTTCTTCTGAGAAAGAGGAAATATTTTTTCCTACCTCCCACTGCCTTTCCTCCCCTCAACCCTAGTGTCAATTACCACACTAACCCATTTCCTAAGCAACCTCCAGAATTTACTAGTATCTGTCAACATCCTCCCACATTTCTGTCAAAGTATACTTAATCCCATCCTTTTTCTAGTCACTAACTTTCTCCACTGTTTCCACTTTCCATTCTGTACCCTCCCACCCTTACAGTAAAATGGAAAGGTCACTGGATTTAGAATTAAAGATATGAATTCAAATCCTGACTCTGCTTCTCTCCTTCTCTCCCTTCCTCCCTCCCTTTCTCCCTTTCTCTGTTTTCCTCTCCCTGTGTCTCTCTTGTTTCTATTTCTGTCTCTCCCTCTCTCTGTCTCTGTATGTGTGTATGTCTCTCTTTGTGTGTGTCTCTCTGTCTCTTTCTCTGTGTCTCTCTCTCTGTCTCTCTCTGTCTCTGTCTCTCTCTCTGCCTCCCTATATATATGTGTGGGTGTATATGTATACATGTACATATATATATATGTATACATATATAGAATACCTATTTGTATGTGTATATTTATATGCAACACATTTGTATATATCTATATAAATACATGCATACATATACACACATATATGCATATACATCTCTCTCTCTCTCTCCATAGATACATGATTAAGGAGTTGGGCTAAATAATCTTCAAGGATTCTTCCAGCTATAAAACTATAATCTTAGATCTGTTCTATTTTTATTCCTCCCACATTCAAAGCACTCCTGGCTCTCTCCTGGAGACGTCAAATCTCTCAAAACTCTAAGACTGGCTGTTCCTTTCTTCACATTCCCTGACACACAAGAATAGGAGAAGTTAGGATATTCAGATTCTTCATCTTGCAGAAACCACTTTTTTTTCTTTTAAAGTTCACTACAAGGAGGCCAGCAGCAGCCCCACCTCAGCCAATAAGTGGTAGATCCTGAGCCCCAATATGATAGAGCAGCAAGTGTCAATATCAGGACTTCCCATGTACCTCAGCATATGCAGGTGACCTAGCAGACTCCAGCTCTGAGAGTCTCTTGCTTCATCGAGGCCATGGCAAAGAGAAAACCTTCAGTAGCCAGACTCCATCATTCAGCATAGTTCCATATGAACAGATAAAAGTCGAATCTAAGAAAACAGGCAAAAAACAATGCCCTGCCTTTGCTACATGCTTCAGCATAGCCATAGACAAATCCCACAAGTCAGACCACTACCTGCTTCAGTATAGCCCAGGGAAATGCAGAAATACTCCACCCACCTCAGTATGCCAGACATTACAAGTGGGACCCCCAGCTCAGCATCAGGTAAGCTGCTATACCTATAAGGCTTCCAGCAGCACTAATAAGCCCCCACTTCATTCCTTCCATCCAGCCCCAGACACAAGGGTTCCTGGTGGGCCTCAGGGCAACATCAGGGCAGCACTAGGGAAATAGCATTGCCTGCAGCTCCTAGAACAGGAAGCCTGAGACAAGCCCCTTCTACTCCAGGAACAGAAATCAAATTTAAAAGAAAGGGGAAAGACCAAAAATAGATGAGCAAAAAGGCAATAGAAAAAGAATCTAAGATAGAAAGTTGTTATGGTGACAGGGAAGATCAAGACACAAACTTAGAAGAGGACAATAGTGTCAAAACACCTATAATCAAAATCTCAAAGAAAAATGCAAAGTGGTCTCAAACCCAGAAAGAACACAAGGAAGAGCTCAAAAAGGAGCTTAAAAATTATATCAGAGAGAAAAGAGGAAAATTGTGAATAGAAATTTGTGGTGCAAGAGAATTATGGGAGAGGAGGGAGTCTACAGTTTGGAGTTAAAAAAGGACAACTGCTTAAAAAATATAATTTGACTAATGTAAAAGGAGATATAAAAATCCACTGAAAAAAACTTACAGAGCACAATTGGCCAAAAGGAAAAGAAAGCACAAAAGCTAATTGAGAAAAACACACCTTAAAAGTTAGAATTAGGTAAGTGAAAGCAAATAACTATGAAATGATAAAAAAATTTAATTAAATACAAAAGAATGAACAAATGGAAGAAAATGTAAAATTGGAACTCATTGGAACTATAACTAGCCTGGAAAATAAATCCAGGAGAGATAATATAAAACTCTCTGGGCTATCTGAAAGCCATAATCAAAAGGAAGACCTGGATAGCATCTTTCAAGAAATTATCAAGAAAAACTGCCCTGATGTCCTGGAACCAGATGGCAAAATAGGTATTGAAAGAATCTACCAGTCACCATAGAAGAGAGATCACAAAATAAAATTCCAGGGAACATTATAGCTAAATTTCAGAATTATTAGGTCAAGGAAAAAATACTCAAGTGACCAGAAAGAAAGAATTCAAATCCTGGAGAGTCACAATCAGGTTTACATAGGACTTGGCAGCTTCAACATTAAAAGATGAGATGTCATGCAACATGATATTCTGGAAGGCAAATGAGTGAGGACTACAATCAAGAATCTACTTACCCAGCAAAATTAAGCACAATACATCAAAGTGGGGGGTAGTTATTCAATGACAGGAGGATTTCAAGCTTTCATAAAAGATCAGAATTATACCAAAAAGTTGATTCAATATTAAGACCCAAGAGAAAGATAGTTTAAAAAGGAAAAGGAAACAAGAGATTCAATAGAGCTAAACTGTTTATATCCCTATAAAGAAGATGATAATTGTAATTCTTAAAAATCATATCACTAATAGTATAACTAGAAGGAATATACATAGACAGAGGTTATAGGTATAAGGTGAATTTGAGGGAATGACTTAAAAAAATTAAGAGATGAGAAATCTCTTAGTTTGTAAGAGATGAGAAAGAATAGCACATTGGATGCATAGAGAAGGGGCACAATGGGGCAAATTATTTCACATGGAAGGGCACCTAGATGGCATAGTGGAAAGAATTCTCTGGGCAGTGCATAGTGAACTGTATTGCTGGAAAAGCAGGTTGTGCAGCCTAGAAAAGCAATCTTTAGAGAAGTGGCTTAACAGAAAACTAGTAAATCCTGATACCTAGACTAGGTAGTTTATGGGGTACCATGGTCCCTTTCCCTATAATTTGGCCAACCCTGATGAAAAGTCATCCTAGAAAAAGAAACATGGAACTAGAGTATTGTGCAAGGAGAGAAGTAATAGTGTAGAGACTACTTAGGGAGAATAATAGTTGGATGATTGACACTGGAGTAAGTTTCTATGTCTCAGTCTATAGATGGCAGTGAAGGCAAAGGTAAAGGTTGGACTCTTATACTCTTCAGATCTTCTGAGAAGCAAAGCTTTTCACCATCTCAAATTAGCATTTGGAAGATGAAACTTACAATGTATATTATTAGAGCTTACTGTGCCCGAATTCTGTGAACTCTTCTCAGACTCATTCAGAGGTCTTGCCTTGGTCCTCAATGGTCTTCCAATGATAGAAAAAAGAGACTCTACTCAACAATGAATTATATTACAGACTGTGATTGAAGAAGATAAAATACATGGAGGACCACAGTCCACAGTTATGAGAGGTCTCAGTCATATGTGATTCCTCCTTGCTATTTTTCTATAAATGTGTGCCTTCGGACATTGATGAGATACTGTGTGCCAGATTTATGGGGACTACATCATATTTTAATTACTCTTGTTTTGCCTTTTGGTTCATTAAATATTTTTGATTGGGTTAACATCATCATGTCAACTAATTTCTTAAATTAGAAGTACACCAATGGGGGCTCAGAGGCTATATTTGTTAGTAGTAAATGTTTATTTTTTTTCCATGGCTATCCCTCAAGCTCTTGACATATGTATAATAACATACCCATTCCTTCTGAGAATCCCTAAATGAGTATAAATTGGGTGAAAAAGCCCAGCCTCAGCACAGAGAGAGGTGTAGCATATTGGTTGATATCATAAATGTATAAAACTCTACTTGTTTTAACCTAGCTTCTGTTTTAGATACCACTTATCATTCCTAACCCTTTGGGATTCAAATTCTCCTTAAGATACCACTAATTTATTCTGGGTTTTTTGGTCTGATTTCTGTTTCAGATACTGCTTCCTGATTCTAGCCTCTCAATACATGAACTATAACTCTGATTGCCTCCTGGCTGATATAAAATCATTCCTCCAACTTCTACATCCAAAATTAGATTGATATCAGTCAGAAAAGTTTTATCCCTAGCCACACCTAGCAAAAAGATAATGAGAGAAACATAGGCATTGATTTTAAACTTGCATAATTTGATGATGATAACAATGGGAATCTTACATAATTTCAAAGCTCAACTCTGTAATCTTTATGACATTGAACAAGACCATGCCTTCAAGGGACTTCAGCTTCTTCCTCTTTAAAATAAAAGTAACAGACTAGATGACCTCTGGTATCCCTTAAAACTCTTAATCTGTATGATTCAATGATCTTTACTAAAATGGATCTAACTCAAAAATTAATATCATCTTATAATTAATAATAATCTTGTCATTTATAATTAATATAGGGTACAGATGCCAGATCTAAAGATAATCATCTTTAGTCAATATAGAAAGATTAAGCAAACTCTTAAAGGTATGAATTATGCCAGTTAATAACCAGTAAAATAATAATTACCCAAGGGAAGTTTCTGACACCAAAAGCTAAAGCCCAAAATTCCAAGAAAGGCTTTCCAGCTAGAACTTCAAAATTCCCCTGACTCAACTCTTCCCTCTCAGGTAACCATTTCCCAAATGTGTATCTTACAAAAGTTCTGTCTCTTGGATTATGCAAAAGAATATATGCATCTTTCTTCTAATGGCTCAAATTTACAAAGAATCAAATAAATAAATCTTTGATTTTCAACAAGAAACTGAAGCTGAAAGCAAAAGAGAAGACTGAGAAATACAAACATTTCACTGTCAGATCGAAACCTACTTCATTAACTGGAGAAAAAAGAAAAGATGATTCTATCATTTGGAGGATTTCATATATAGTGAAGAGCTTTGAGGCTATGTTATATAGGAACTAGTCGAAAAAAGTAAAGCTGATGAATCTGAAGAAAGAAAGATTTATATAAGACATGATAATTGTGTTAAAAAAAACTAGATAAAGGATAAAAGATGTAAAGCTAAAAAAGACCATAAAGTTTATTTAATTCAACTCTCTTATTTTTACAGTTAAAAACTGAAATTTAATACACAAGTAAAATGATACAATTAATAACATAAGGAATACAAACCTAGAACTCCTGATACCAAATCCAGCATTCCTTCCACTATATGACTCTGTGACAAACCAAGAAAAGCTAAGGAGGTTGAAGCTGGAGCCTGACATTCTACCACTATATATTCTATCCTTCTGCTTGGTCCCAGACAGGTAAAAGATGCAATCATTCTTTTGAATAGATGATCATCTATATGACATGACTTAAAAACTGTGATTTTATATTTGAGCTCTCTTTAAAGGCCAGTATCTTGGACTAAATGAAAGAAAAATTCTGGAGTCTTAGAATGGGAAGTCAACGGATATCTAAACATGCCTAGAATGAAGGTGGGAGTATAAAGTGGCAAAAAGGAAGCAGATGTTTAAAAAAATAATCCCAATTTTGAGGAAATGCTTTGACATGCTCCAAAGGAAAAGTAAACTCAGGGTGGAGCCTTCCACACCCAACAAGCAGAACAAGTTTGAGTCTAGGCAGGAATTTGTCTCTGGAAAAGCAAGAGCTGCTCTGTTTTTGATGCTCAGAATGTCAGTAACCTAACCACTATTTTACTGCTTTAAAAATATGTTTATGTTAATGTTTTCTGTTTCTTACATCATCATATCCAAATATGCATGTAATAGTTGTGCATATAAAAAATAGTATTTTTTAGAAATGAAAAAAAAATCATCATAATTGATCAATGAATTGAAAAAGTCCCAGAACATCACAATGTGCAATACCTGATAACCTCCATTAAGAGTAGTTTGAGATGATTTTCTGTTATCTTTTCACCAAGGCCACTTGATCTTTATAATTTTCTAATATTCATTTTTATATTTTTTGGTATATAGTTGTTATTTCCATATACAAAGTTTTGTTGCTGTGTATGTTGTTTTCCTGGTTCTGCTCACTTTACTCTTCATCAATTCAAATAGGTCCTTCTTTTCTGTATTAATCATACACATCCTTTTTTACAGAATAATGATATTCCATTCCATTCAGAAACCACAATTTGTCTAGCCATTCCCCAATTGATGAACATCTATTTTGTTTCTAATTCTTTATTCTCACAAAAATTGCTACTACAAATGTCTATGTATATGGAGACTTTATTCTTATCAATGGCTTCCTTGGGGTATAAATCCAATAATGAAATCTCTGGTTCAAAAATATTAATATTTTAATCATTTTATTTGCATAATTCCAAATAATTATGCAAAATTTTTACCCCATTTTACAGTTCCATTGTTAATGCATTAATGCTTCTATTGTAGAGAACCAGTATGCTATAATGGATAGAGAACAAGCCCCGACACCAAAACTGCTTTGGTTCAAATCTCACTTATGCAAGACACAGAGTGGCTATGTGACTTTAGACAAGTTAAATAACTACTTAGGCCTCTAGGCAACTCCAATTATACTGAGTTGCAAAGAATGTGTTGATCTGCATTGGTAAAGGGAGTTTTCTAATCTAGAGTCCCCTATATTAATGAAATCCCAGGTATAATTCCCATGCCCAACTTTTGGTAAAAATCTACATCAAAAATGGAAATCAATAAGAAAAATTTAAATTGATTCGTGGAACAATTCTACATCCATTTGGGATGCAAGATGGCTTTTCTAAAATCTTTAAAGCAAGGACTACCCATTCTACAACATGCTGAGTTTCTAGTATGTTCCAGTTTTAATTACTTCATATGCCTACTTTACATTGATAAGCATCTTTCCCCCAGAGTTTCTGAAGTGTTGCTCACCTTAAAGGAATGCAGCCCTTCAGGGTATCTGATGTTTGGCGTTAGATTTCAATTATATGACTCATGAATTATGATAAAATAGCTTCTTTTAGGTAAAGGCTGGAGTAGATTTGGGATTAAAGAGAACTTGCTAGATGACATCAATTTTCAAATTCAGTTAAAACCACTCAACCCTGCTCAACATAAATTTTAGAATAAATGGAGTCATAATTATAAAATTCTGCTTTATATCTCTACCAGTCAAATTTAAGATTTAATATTTTGATTCTAAAATTGTCTCTTTGTTAAACTACATAAATCTTGCACTACAAAAGGTGGAGAGAAAAGAGAAATAGAGTCCATTTCTATCCCTACCTGATTATAAAATAAATATTTAATTCACCATGATGACTGACCAGTGACATTCAGATAACAATCCTGTATATTGAGAGGGAATTATAGTACAGGAGAAAGATGGATGGAATTAGACTCAGGGACCTGGAATTTTAATTCTAACTTCCTGCACTACACTAATAACTATTGGCAAGTCACTAAACTTATCTCAGTCTCATTTTCTTCCTCTGTAAAACAGGGATAATAATATACTGCTAGTCTCACAGGACTATTGTGAAAAAAAATTTTAAATGTTACAAAGTGCTATTTTAAAATGAATGATTAGCATTACCGGGTAAGATCAAAAATACTGATTTTTCTTCCTGGTTTTATGATTGAAGTTTTCCAAATGAGGAGACTGGAACTAGGCAGGGTCATCACTAGTCTGATGAGGCTCTATCCATTGGTGAAGAACAAGTGTGGCTTGAAAGAAAGGATATAAGAGAATGCTCCCAATCCATCCCTTTGAAAATGTGAAAGGACCACAAGTATAATATGTTACTCATATTTTCAAACTTTTTCAATGTATCAGTAAGTTGTGCTTATTTTTCCTTTTTGTCTTTTTTTTTCTTAAAAAATACTGTTATATGGAATGAGGAAACCCTCTTTTCTGGGAGATGGACGGGGATGAATATTAGAGAAAAGTCGGATAATGTAAAAAATAAGACATTAATGAAAACCTGCTTTTTTTGAGGCAATCAAGGTTTAGTGACTTGTCTGGGATCGAATATTTTAAGTGTCTGGAAAAACAACAAAAAAGTAAATTGGCTAAGGGCAAAAGAAAAAAATAAGAAAAATGTTCAGTTCTTTGCTGTTATACCCTAAAACTTGCTGATAAGGGGCTTTTTTCCATAGACATAGTTCCCAGTAAATGTTATTTCCATTTCTATCCCTAGTTTTATCTATTTGACATATGTGTATGCATAAATATGCATAATTATAAATAGGAAACATGGGATAAATTCAATTGTTTAGGGGAAAAAGGAAATAGAAAAATGATTCTTCCTCAGTCTAATGTAATTATACCCATGAATAAAGTGGTAGCTTGGAGTCAGGAAGATGATTTCAAATTTATTTTAGCCATTTACTTGATGTGTGATTTTAGGCAAATCATTTAACTTTTTTGGTTTAATAAAATGAGGGTACTAATAGGACCTGCCTCCCAAGATTACTGTGAGGATCAAATGAGATAATAGTTGTAAAGTACTTAGTACAATGTCTGGCACTATATAAATGTTAGCTATCATCATCAATATTATCAGTAAAAGGGATGAATTGTTATCAAGAGAGCAAAGCTTCAGCCTCTGTGGTCTAACAATCCCTAGAGATAGCTGGTGAGGGTATATTTATGGGAGAAGGCAAAAAGAAAAAGATACTTTTGATGTAGAAGACATAAAATAGAGATGATGGAAAGAAAAAAATCAAAGGAATGGTAGATAGAGGATATGTGGGAAGAAGACATGCTCAGGAGGCATTTGAATCTTAGGTCAAAATCCCAGTTGGCTCTCTATAGTTAAGGCTTGCATCTGCTAAATTAGGTCACACTATCATACTAATATTAATTAAAATAATATATGCAATAAAAACAAAAGAAAATAATTAAATATAGAGCTCAGTAGAGCTGATATATTATGTTCAGTATTCAAATCAAAAATAGGGTTTTTCAAAGAGCATCTTTATTTCTAAGTTAATAGAGTGCTTATCCAACATGTAACCATGACATAAAAATCTTAAATTTTGTTAAGCTCCAAGACTAAGTAAAGTTTGTATATATGCCTTGCTTTTAGACACTGGACATTTTCTTCTAAAATTCCAAACAAAGAAATAATTCCTTTGGAAAACTGACTTTGGCAGGAAGTTTTCCTTTTTCCAAGCCTTGAAGTGGATGGATCAATTTAGAAATCCAGCCTATAAATGTAAAAAAGATTATGAGTTCTGCCAGGACATATTTAAGTGTCATTGTTTATACCTTTTTGTTGGTAGCTTCTCTGGAATATAGAAGTTACAGTAGCCTCCAGGAAAACAAAGAGAAAAGATTAACAACATGGAAAAAATATGATGAAATGCTAAAATGCATTTGTTCAGAGTTGCTATGAATATACTGTCATCCTAACATTCACTTGGAGAGGAAAATCTTTTCTTTCAGGAATTATAGGGTGTGAGAAATATTTCCAAGGAAATAATAATTATATCCACAGGGTACTATCAGCAAGAGATCCATCATACCATAAGTAACTCATAAATCAAATGTTTGTTAAGCACAAGTTAAGCCCAGTCACTGTGCTAGACATCTGAGATCCAAAGGCAAAA
>JAJPUD010000161.1:174186-257246 GCA_023553655.1 Myrmecobius fasciatus | reverse complement strand
AGTATTCTGAATCTGTTTTATTCAAAGAAGTCATTGAAAATTTGATGGAAATAGCTTGAAGAAAACTTGAAGATAAATGTAACATGTCATAATAATTTCAAACATTCAGAGCCCTTAAGGAAACTATTTTATCCGAGTTATGAAGTTTCTAACAGTGCCACCAGAAAACAAATAAGTCCCAAAAAGTGAATAGGCAATTCAATGAAATGGATAGTCTCTGTTTATAAGAAAAATAAGCTTATCTCAAGAGAACTTGTGAATATCCACAGGGGAATGAATCTCAGCTTCAAGATCTCACAAAATTAAAACATGCCTACTTTTACCTTTTAGAGATAAAATTTTACTTGCTTTAGGAGATTCATTCACAAAGAGACCCAATTTTATTTTGCTTTCTTTTCTTTTTTTCTTTCTTTTTTTTTTTAACCAAATACTTTGCCCTGCCATAATTGCTAAGGCAATGTATGTCAGGGATCTGAACAGAAAATAAAAAAGCATGTTACAGCCCTGGGGAAAATTTTACTATTTGGGCAATACAAACAGCTACAGGAAAAGTCCAAGTTCATTTGATTCAGGGTAAGCATTACTCACAAAAAAGAATGACTATATCATGGCAAAAATATTTCTTTTTTTTTTCAGTTGGTAGGAAGAAAACTAGATTTATTTATTTTTTTTAATAAAGCTTTTTATTTGCAAAACATATGAGTGACCTTTCAACATTGACCTTTGCAAAAAACTTTTTTTTCCCCAAGCTTTTCCTTTCCTTCCCCCCACCCCCCACCCCTAGATGACAGGTAATCTAATACATGCTAGATAGGATAAATTATATGATAAATACAATACATGTATACATATCTACACAGTTATCTTACTGCACAAGAAACATCAGATCTAGAAAGAGAAGAAGAAAAAAAACAACCTAAGAAGGAAAACAGAATGCATGGAAATATTCACAGAAAGCGTTAAAATGCTGTGTTGTGGTTCACTCTCAGTTCCCACAGGCCTCTCTCTGGATGTATATGACTATCTTCATCGCAGCACAACTGGTTTGAATCACATCATTGTTGAGGAGAACCATGTCCATCAAAGTTGATCATCGTATAGTCTTGTTGCTGTGTATAATGTTCTCCTGGTTCTGCTGATTTCACTCAGCATCAGTTCATGCAAGTCTCTCCAATCCTCTCTAAAATCCTCCTGTTGGTCATTTCTTACAGAACAATAATATTCCATAACATTCATATACCATAATTTATTCAGCCATTCTCCAATTGATGGGCATCTTTTCAATTTCCAGTTTCTTGCCACTACAAAAAGGGCTGCCACAAACATTTTTGCACATGTGGGTCCCTTTCCCTCCTTAAAAATCTCTTTGGGATATAGGCCCAGTAGAAACACTGCTGGGTCAAAGGGTATGCACTGTTTGATAACTTTTTGAGCATAGCTCCAAATTGCTCTCCAGAATGGTTGGATCCGTTCACAGTTCCACCAACAATGTATCAGTGTCCCAGTTTTCCCACATCCCCTCCAACAGCTATCATTATCATTTCCTGTCATTTTAGCCAATCTGACAGGTGTGTAGTGGTATCTCAGAGTTGTCTTAATTTGCATTTCTCTGATCAATAGTGACTTGGAGCACCTTTTCATGTGACCGGAAATAGTTTCAATTTCTTCGTCTGAAAATTGTCTGTTCATATCTTTTGACCATTTGTCAATTGGAGAATGGCTTGAATTCTTATATATTTGAGTCAATTCTCTATATATTTTAGAAATGAGGCCTTTATCAGAACCTTTGGATGTAAAAATATTTTCCCAGTTTACTGCTACCCTTCTAATCTTGTCTGCATTCATTTTGTTTGTACAAAAACTTTTCAACTTGATATAGTCAAACTTATCTATTTTGTGATTAATGATGACCTCTAGTTCTTCTTTGGTCACAAATTCCTTCCCCCTCCACAGGTCTGAGAGGTAAACCATCCTACATTGTTCTAATTTGTTTATAATATCATTCTTTATGCCTAGATCATGAATCCATTTTGACCTTATCTTGGTATATGGTGTTAGGTGTGGGTCAATGCCTAATTTCTTCCAGACTAGTTTCCAATTATCCCAGCAGTTTTTGTCAAACAGTGAGTTTTTATCCCAAAAACTGGGGTCTTTGGGTTTATCAAACACTGGATTACAATTGTCATTGAGTATTTTGTTCTGTGAACCTAACCTATTCCACTGATCCACTACTCTATTTCTTATCCAGTACCAAATGGTTTTGGTGACCACTGCTTTATAATATAGTTTTAGATCTGGTGCAGCTAGGCCACTCTCATTTGCATTTTTTTCATTAATTCCCTTGAAATTCTTGACCTTTTGTTTTTCCAGATGAATTTTGTTGTTATTTTTTCTAGTTCAGTTAAATAATCTCTTGGGAGTTTGATAGGTATAGCACTAAATAGATAGATTAGTTTAGGTAGTATTGCCATCTTTATTATATTTGCTCGACCTATCCAAGAGCACTTGATGTTTTTCCAATTGTTTAGATCTGACTTTATTTGTGTGGAGAGTGTTTTGTAGTTTTGCTCATATAGATCCTGACTTTCCCTTGGCAGATAGATTCCCAAATATTTTATACTATCGATAGTTATTTTGAATGGAATTTCTCTTTGTATCTCTTGCTGTTGCATTTTGTTGGTGATGTATAAAAATGCTGATGATTTATGTGGATTTATTTTGTATCCTGCAACTTTGCTAAAGTTGTGGATTAATTCTAATAGTTTTTTAGTTGATTCTCTAGGGTTCTCTAAGTAGACCATCATATCATCTGCAAAGAGTGATAATTTGGTTTCCTCATGACCTACTCTAATTCCTTTAATCTCTTTTTCTTGTCTTATTGCCAAGGCTAGCATTTCTAATACAATATTTAACAGTAATGGTGATAGTGGGCAACCTTGTTTCACCCCTGATCTTATTGGGAATGGTTCCAGTTTATCACCATTACATATGATGCGAGCTGATGGTTTTAAATAGATGCTACCGACTATTTTAAGGAAAAGTCCATTAATTCCTATACTCTCTAATGTTTTTAATAGGAATGGATGTTGGATTTTATCAAATGCTTTTTCTGCATCTATTGAGATTATCATATGGTTTTTGTTAGTTTGGTTATTAATATAGTCAATTATGTTAATAGTTTTCCTAATATTGAACCATCCCTGCATTCCTGGTATAAATCCTACTTGGTCATGGTGTATTATTCTGGGAATGATTTTCTGTAATCTCTTTGCTAATATTTTATTTAAGATTTTTGCATCAATATTCATTAAGGAGATTGGTCTATAATTTTCTTTCTCTGTTTTTGTTTTACCTGGTTTAGGTATCAGTACCATGTCTGTATCACAAAAAGAGTTTGGTAGGAGTCCTTCATTCCCTATTTTTTCAAATAGTTTATATAATATTGGAGTTAACTGTTTTTTAAATGTTTGGTAGAATTCACATGTAAATCCATCTGGTCCTGGGGATTTTTTCTTAGGGAGTTGGTTAATGACTTGTTCTATTTCCTTTTCTGAAATGGGACTATTTAAGTAATTTATTTCCTCTTCTGTTAATCTGGGCAATCTATATTTTTGTAGATATTCCTCCATTTCACTTAGGTTATCAAATTTATTGGCATACAGTTGGGCAAAGTAACTCCTGATTATTGCTCTAATTTCCTCTTCATTGGTGGAAAGTTCTCCCTTTTCATTTTTGAGACTAACAATTTGATTTTCCTCTTTCCTTTTTCTAATTAAATTAACTAGAGGTTTATCTATTTTGTTGGTTTTTTCATAAAACCAACTTTTAGTTTTATTTATTAATTCAATAGTTTTTTTACTTTCAATTTTACTAATCTCTCCTTTTATTTTTAGGATTTCAAGTTTGGTATTTGATTGGGGGTTTTTAATTTGTTCTTTCTCTAGCTTTTTTAGTTGCAAGCCCAATTCATTGATTTTCTCTTTTTCTATTTTATGCAAATAAGCATCTAGAGATATAAAATTTCCCCTTATTACCGCTTTGGCTGTATCCCACAAATTTTGGTATGTGGTCTCATTATTGTCATTCTCTTGAATGAAATTAGTAATTGTGTCTGTAATTTGCTGTTTCACCCATTCATTCTTTAGGATAAAATTATTTAGTTTCCAATTGCTTTTTGGTCTATTTTCTCCTGGACTTATATTGCATGTGATTTTTATTCCATCATGATCTGAAAAAAATGCATTTATTATTTCTGCCTTCCTGCATTTGATTTTGAGGTCTTTGTGTCCTAACACATGGTCAATTTTTGTATAAGTTCCATGGACTGCTGAGAAAAAAGTAAACTCCTTTCTGTCTCCATTTAATTTCCTCCAAAGATCTATCATACCTAACTTTTCCAACATTTTGTTTACCTCCTTAACTTCTTTCTTATTTATTTTGTGGTTTGATTTATCAAGTTCTGAGAGAGGGAGGTTGAGATCCCCCACTATTATAGTTTTGCTGTCTATTTCTTCTTGCATCTCTCTGAACCTTTCCTCTAGGAATTTCCATGCTATACCACTTGGTGCATATATGTTTAGTATTGATATTGCTTCATCATCTATGGTACCCTTTAGGAAGATATAATTTCCTTCTTTGTCTCTTTTAATTAAGTCTATCTTTGCTTTTACTTGGTCTGAGATCAGGATTGCTACCCCTGCTTTTTTTTTGTTCACCTGAAGCATAATAGATTCTGCTCCAGCCTTTTACCTTCACCCTGTATGTATCTCTATGTTTTAGATGTGTTTCTTGTATACAACATATTGTTGGATTCTGGTTTTTAATCCACTCTGCTATCTGCTTCTGCTTTAAGGGAGAGTTCATTCCATTCACATTCACAGTTAAAATAACTAATTCTGTATTTCCTGCCATCTTATTTACCCTAGCTTATGCTTTTCTCTTTCTTATCCCTTCCCCTCCTCCCTACTATTTTGCTTTTGAAAACCACTTCCCTCAAACAATCCTTCCCCTTTAGAGCCCCACCCACCCCTTTTTTCCCCCCTTTCCCTCCCGGTTCCTTATAAGTACATCTATTATTCCCTCTGAGCCAAATCTGATGAGATAGAGATTAACCCAATTCTCATTCCCCTCCCTTTTCTCCCCTCAATCATTATAGGTTTTCTTTGCCTCTACATGTGATGTAATTTCCCTTATTTTACCTCCTTTTCCTCTTCTTCCAGTGTTATCCCTTTTCTACCTCTAATTTCTTTTTCAGTTTATCATATCATAAGATTCATAAAATCACAATAAACATAATAATAATCATAAAATCATAGTAATCGTATGATAATAATCATAAAATCACAGTAATCATATCATAATCATAATATAATAATCGATTCATAAAATCAACCCTCATTCTGTAAGTATCTATAACATAAATATAGTTCTCAAGAGTTATTTTTTCTTGTTACCTTTTTATGTTTCTCTTGTGTTCTGTGTTTGTAGATCAAATTTTTTGTTCAGTTCTGATCTTTTCAGTAGAAATAGGTGAAATTCTCCTATATCATTGAAAGACCATCTTCTTCCCTGGAAGATAATGCTCATTCTAGCTGGGTAACTTATTCTTGGCTGTAATCCAAGTTCCTTTGCCCTTCGGAATATCTGATTCCAGGCCCTTCGATCCTTCAAAGTAGAAGCTGCTAGGTCCTGTGTGATCCTAATTGTGGCTCCCCGATATTTAAATTGTTTCTTTCTGGCTTCTTGTAATATCTTTTCCTTGGTATGATAGTTCTGGAATTTAGCCACAATATTTCTGGGGGACTTAATTTTTGGGTTTCTTTCAGGAGGTGATCGGTGGATTGTTTCAAGGAGTATTTTGCCTTCTGGGTGTAAAATATCAGGGCAGTTTTCTTTTATGATTTCCTGGAATATAGTGTCCAGGTTCTTTTTTTCATCATGGCTTTCAGGAAGCCCTATAATCCTTAGATTGTCTCTCCTAGATCTATTTTCCAGGTCAGTTGTTTTTCCTAGGAGATATTTCATGTTTTTCTCTATCTTTTCATTTTTTTGTTTTTGTTCAACTGATTCTTGAAGTCTTGATGAGTCATTCATTTCCAATTGTTCGATTCTAATTTTTAATGTCTTATTTTCTTCAGTTACTGTTTTTAGTTTCTTTTGCAATTGACCAATTACATTTTTTTGTTCATTGCATTCTTTTTCCATTTTTTCTATTTTATTTTGCAGTGATCTCATTTCGTTTCCCCATGTTTCTTCTAACTCTCTTTTAAGATTTTTTATGCAATCTTCAAAGAAAGCCTTGTGATATGGAGACCAATTTATGTCTCTCTTTGAGGCTTTTTCTGGAGTTGCTTTACCTTTAGGGGCCTCAGGATTTGAGGTCTGTTCTTCCCTCTCTCCATAAAAGTTGTCTGTGGTGAGAGCTCTTTTTGGTTTTTTATTCATTTTTTTTTTAAAGGTGTGAGGTCTGTTTAGGGTAAAGGTGGGACAGCTGCTTTAATTTGCCCTGGGGCAGTTCTGCTGATTGAGTCATTTCAGGAACTGGGCAGTTCTGCTGATTGAATTATGTCAGGGGCTGGGCAGCTCCGCTGATTGAATTATTTCTGGTGCTTATCAGACCTGTTGTTTGATTGATTGCTTTAAGGTGCTGTGTAATAGCAGCTAGGTCCGATGCTCATCAGGGGTTCAGTGGTTCACAATCTATCCCCCTCAAAAGGCAGACCCTCCAAACCACCTGCCCACAATCAGGACAAATTGTTCCAAGAGGCTCCCAGAAGACTCCCAGGTGTGTGAAAAGCACAACGCTCCCACTCCTGTTCCAGCTCCCTGCTCCAGCTCCCTGCCCCGGTCTCCCTGTGCTGCAGTCTGGGTTCAGTAGGCCACCCCCTGCCCCATTAAAACAGACCTGTTCTGAGGTTCTTCCAGAGTATCTTCTTCTAGAATCGTGTTGTTCTCCAGATATTGTGGATTTTTTTGCTTCAGAATCAGTCTAGAGGCTTCATATGTTGTTGGTTTGAGGGGAGGTTAGAGGAGGTTACAGAGAATCCTGTCTGATCTCCGCCACCATGGCTCCACCCCCGGAAGGCCAAAAATATTTCTGTTAAAAAGATGGGCCTTTGTTTCAGGAAGAAACGTAAAGTCATTGAATATACTGCATTGTGTCTCAAAGACAATTCAGTCAAATATGTTCCTAAAGTAAATAATTCCTTATCTTGCTTAGAAAGCAGCCTCCATATTTCTTCCTGGCTAACTCCTCATCATGCCCCTCCTCTCTGATCATTATGATCATCTTCCTCACTCCAGAATCTTGGAGTCTACCCACTGTGTTCACTGACTGACAAGAGAAGGCTATTCAATGTATCTTGCTCAGAATAGTAATGATGGTGGGAGTAGTGGGGATAATATAATAGCTAACATTTATTTATATATATTCAAAAGATATGTATTATTACATATTAATTATTAGACCAATTTTATTGGTTTTCTATTCAACTTTTATCACAATCTGGACAATACGCATCTTTCATCCACTTGATTTTTCTGACTGTAAATTTAAACTAAATCTTTTGAGTTATTGAACTCATTTAGGAAACTTTTCATTGTTCTAAAACCTAAAGTAATTATTATAAAGCCATCTGCAAATAAAGACACCTTATCATCTCTAAGGAATTCTCTTACATTTGGACTCTGCTCTGGAAATCTGCCATGACAACTGCAAATATCTATGACAAGCTTATGTTTCCTATTTTATTCTTCACTCAATATTTTAATAGATTTTATTTATATATTTTGTTCTTAAATAATCTAAATTTTTCCTATATTCTTCTCCCTACCACAGCCTACTTAGACATCCCTTATAACAAAAAATTGAAAAGAAAATTTAAAAAGAGAAAGAAAAGGTCTAACAAAATCATACAATATGCAATGCATATTATATGTAATATTCCACCCTTTTGGACTCTTCACTTAATATTAATAATCATGGCATTATTAAATAAAAGTTACATTTATTTTAATATTTTATGCAGAATAGTGTTTGAATTTACCTTGTTGGAGGAGAGTTTTTAAGACTAAAGTTTCTTTTACTGAATTAACATTTTATATAATCATATGAAAACATATTTATGTCTTCTGTAATTTTAATCCACTGTGACATTAGTAAGATATGACCTTCTATAAATTATCATTTGGAAAAGCCTGCCATTTCTCTTCTCAATCTTTCTTCAATGATATCTCCAGTGAGTACATTAGTTTCATTCATAAATATGGACTAGAGATGGGAAAGAAGGCATATGGGTTCATATATTTATTTTCTTAATAATTTTTGTAATAACAATTAGGTCCTTGATTTTCCCCAAAGTTTTTTTTTACATCTTCTTTCCTTTTACTGCCACCTTAAGAATCAATATCTCAGTATCCTCAAAACAGTGTGAACTCTAATATCTCTGTTTCACCTATATATACTCTTCTCATCTATGTCTTTTCTAGCACTATTTCTACTTGATGTAGTACATTGGGGATTGATGTTATCTTAATATATTAATATAATATCGTGACTCAGTCAGTCAATAAACACTTACTTTCTCTCTGTTATCAATAACCCATTTATCCCCCCCAAAAATATCAATATCCTTTGATCTTTCTCTTTTCCCCTCATAAGGGAACAATATGCCCCCTTGCAAGGCATCCCCTTATCCCTTCCTTTGTAGTTTCCTTTTGTGTGTTGTCATCTCCTCTTAGACTATAAGATCCTTGCAGCCAAATATTGTCTTTCCTTTTCTTGTTTATACCCCCAGCACTGAGTATAGTGCCTGGCACATAGCATACATTTAATAAATGTTTATTGAATTGAAATGTATATAGAGCAAGAGTCACTTTTTTGCTACCTTTAGTTTGCCTTGAGAGCCTAATTTTCAGCATTGCTGATATTCTTAAAAAGACTGTGCTTTCATTTTTATCTTTGGTGTCTATCTATGTATGTGTGGTTTTTTGTTTTTTGTTTTTTTTACCTAATTTGATTGATGAGTTCTTTTTACAACTACATTAATCTCTACAAACAACTCTTTTTTTTCTTTTCACTGGAATTCCTCTTTCTGTGTATAGAATTTCATATTTAAGGGCTTCTCACTAAGTCCTGGTATGGTATATGATCTTTAATAGTAAAGTCACAAATCCATTTTGAGTTTACTATAGTATATGTTGTAAGATATTGAGATAAGCCTAATTTTTGCCAGACTGCTAAAAAAAATCATTTTTGTCTGTGTTTTTCAGGCAATATCGTACTTATCTCAGTCAAAGGATCCAGATTCAGATCATGTTTCTGATATTACTTTGAGCAACTATAACAACATCCTCCCTGGATATCAAATTCTACAAAACAAAAGAATTGGTCTACAAGGTCTCTGAGATCCTTTCTAGCCGTAGATTTATTACACTATGATATATGAGCCAGCATTTGAACTGGGTCTTAGATTAGGAAAATTTTTACAGTAATAATTAGAGGATAAGGACAGAAGGAAAAACATGAACAAAAAACAAAAGGATGATGTATTTTGCTATATCTCTATAGAAAATATTCCAGTTGGCTTTGGTCATAGAAGCATATATTTGTTAACTTGGAATATAATTATGAGACATACTTCTAATCCCCAACTTTCTAGCCTTCCAAAATGAAAAACTAGATTCTTTGGCTATCACTTTTGAGTTTTGCATTGACAAAAGATGCTTCAAGATATGCCAACTTCAAAGCAAAAGAAAAGGCAGAAGATCTTTCCACATGCTTTCTCTTCAACTATTTTGAGACTCTGAATTAACAGAGTTGTTTTTATTAGGATCCATATAAAGATTTTCCCATCTTAACAACTGAAAATGATCTATTCTCTCACACTTTTATTTGGACAATATTTTTGGCCCTTTCCTTTGTATTTTGAAATAGTTTAATTTATACTATAATTACATGTGTATATGCATTATTTTCTCTATTTGACTATAAAGTATTTGAGAGAAATATAACTTTGCCAATCCCTTTATTTCTGTTGCCTAGTTCAGTGTTGTACACATTGTGTGCAATTAATAAACATTCTTTAAATTATGATGTTCCTGGTCAGAGAGTAGTAAGCCTATCTTTAACTAAATTGGAATCATGAATTGATATATAGCATGATGTGGTATGGAATTACTTTAGGCAGCAGGCCCCTGCATCTCAAAATAGTCCTGAGTGCATCACAAACCAGATAAAAATGTGATTGAGAGCTATTTAACAAAATAAATTCTAAAAAAACAAAAATAGTTAATATTCATTCTAATTTGAGGTTTTCTAAATCATTATGGGACCTATAG
This sequence comes from Myrmecobius fasciatus, assembly GCA_023553655.1. Lineage (NCBI taxonomy): Eukaryota > Metazoa > Chordata > Mammalia > Dasyuromorphia > Myrmecobiidae > Myrmecobius > Myrmecobius fasciatus. The sequence goes on along the minus strand of JAJPUD010000161.1, from coordinate 246,908 downwards.
AGATACTCATATACAATTTAATGGCTCCTATTTCTATTCATGTTTGACAAATTCAGAAGTCTCACAACAAATCCCCATTTGATATAGAAGAAATACAATTAATGTAGAAATATAATAATGTACTTTTCCAAGAAGGAAAAGTAACTTACAAAATAGATAAGATAAATAAGTTACAATCTGATCTAACAAGAATAATAATAATATATAACACTCATACATATATTATCTCATTTAATTCTCACAACACTGTGACATGGATACTATCCTTCTCTTCATTTTAGACATGAGAAAACTGAAACTGACATGAATTAAATGACTTGTCCAAGATTACATAGCTAGTGTCTAAGATAGGTATGAACTCAGGTCTTCTTAAAGTCCAACACTGATCCATTGTGCCACCTTGCTATCTTTTTTATTTTTTCCACATGTTTTTTCTCATCAACTTAGCTGTTATATAAGTGATTTAAATTGCTAAATCAAACCAAAATAAAAAGAACTGAACATTAGCAAGAAGAAACCTAAAAAAGCTCCATCAATTAAATTATTTATGGGCTGACCCAGCAATTCATCAGAAATCTGTCTAAGTTCTCTCCTTCAGAAGCAAGCTATGGTTTTAGTTTCTAAAAAAAAAAAGGGGGGGGGGGGAAGGGAAGTTCTCCAATAGGTACAATAGGACAAACCACAAAGAAAAAGGTAAGAACAGATAAGCAATAGTTCCTCATTCCAGATGCAAGTGTTAAATAGCATTACTGGTTGGACAGATGGTAAATGAGTTATCTTTCCCAATTAATAAGTCCAATAGGAAACAGGATTTGTCTTATCACCAACATAATAATGCCTCCTTCCCACAGCCCCTTATCTATGAACAGCAAGAAGCCCGAAGTCACAGTGCATTTGAAATCAAGAGGAATCTGAATTTTGAATCCTGATTTTTTTATTATTATTAACAATGTAGCTACTACAAATCACTACATTTCTTGAAGCCTCATTTTCCCTATTTTTAATAAAATAAAGATAATGCCTGTCATTTCTATCTCACAGGATTGTTGTTAAGATCAAATGAAAAGATGCATGTAAAGTGCTTTGCAAACTTCAGAGTTCTATAAATTTCAGCAATTATTGGTATTATTCATACTAAAAATATCAGATTCCATATATCAATCTCAATTCTAATGGTAATTTTGTTGTTGTTCAGTTGTATCAAATTCCTTGGGACTCTGTATGGGGTTTTCTTGGCATAGATATTAAATAGTTTGCCAGTTCCTTCTGTAGCTCATTTTACATATGAGGAACTGAGATAAACAGGAATAAGTGACTTTCCTAGTCACACAGCTAGTATATGTCTAAGATTGGTTTTGAACTCAGGAATATAAGTCTTCCTAAAGCCCAGTGCTCTATCCACTGCAGTTCCCTCAATTAACTAATTATCCATTATCTAATTACAACATCTTTTTTTCCATGTTATGTTTTTTATTAAAGCTTTTTATTTTTCAAAACATATGCGTAGACAATTCTTCAACATTAGCCCTTGCAAAACCTTGTGTTTCAATTTCCACCTCTTTCCCCACATCTTCTCCTAGGTGGCAAGTAGTCTAATATATATATTAAACATGGTAGAAATATATTAAATCCAATTTGCATACATATTTATACAATTATTCTGCTGCACAAGAAAAATCAAATCAAACCAGTAAGAAAAAAAAAGCAAAATAAAATGCAAACAACAAAAAGAGTGAAAATGCTATATTGTGAATCATATTCAGTTCCCACAGTCCTTTCTCAGGTTGTAGATGGTTCTTTTCATCACTGAACAATTAGAATTGGTCTGAGACATCTCATTGTTGAAGAGAACCACAGCCATCAGAATTGATCATTGTATAATCTTCTTGTTACCATGTATAATGATCTCTTGGTTCTGCTCACTTCACTCAGCATCAGTTCATGTAAGTCTCTCCAGGCCTCTCTGAAATCATCTAATCACAACATTTTTTAAAAAAAGAGAATAACACAATAAAGTTTTTCTAAACCTCTACTGAGTGCTAGGTACTCAGCTAAATGCTAGGGATACAGATATGAGAGGAAAAAAAAAAAAAAGCCTTGCCCTCAAGGATCTAACATTCTATTGAGATAAGACCCAAAAGGGAGCTGAAAAGGGGAAGGAAACCACCCTGGGAGTTTAGGAATGAAGTCCTAAGAGTAAGAAGCAGAGTCAGGAAGTGAATAAAGCATGACTGACCTGGTCCCATTCCCAAAATGGAAGCTTCAGGAGAAACTCACTCATGAGAGAAGGTAGCAGCATGTGTGATTTCATCAAAGTAGGGAACTCCCAGTGAAGAAATTTAGGGTAGTGATACAGATTAATTACTTTGCCATTTATGGTCCGAGGAAGTTGCCTGGGGCAATGTGACCTAAAAGAACTCACCTGGGATCACTCAATCAGCATATGTCAGAAGCTGGACTTGAACCTAAATCTTGGTGGCTCTTCAACCATTCTGCTATAACTAGCAAAAGACACATGCAAAGATACTGGAGTGGTTTGTCATCCTCTTCACAGATAAAATTAAGAAAATATGGGTTAAATGACTTTCCCAGGGTCACTCAACCAGTAGGTATCTGAGATTTGATTTGAATTCAGATCTTCCTAACTCCAGACCCAGTGCTATATGCACTGTACTATCTACTTTAACATAAGTACTCATAAAATATGGTTCAGCTGCTATACTTTATAATTTTCAAAACATACCTGGAATATTGTATTTAATTCCAAGTATCACATTTTAAGAAGATCATTGACAGACAAGGGTATATGCAGATTAACAACAAACGTTATAAAGAAACTTAAAAAGTAATAAGAGAAATTTACTTTGACCAAGAGAAGATAGAAGACATAATCACTCTTTACAAATATTTAAAAGGGTAGGATTATTATTCTGTGTAGTTCAAGAGGAAAGAATTAAGACCAGTGGTTGGAAGTTTGAGAGAGGAAGATTCAGTCAGTTAGTTAATAAGGATTTATTTTTATATAATACTACAAGTATTATTTACTATCTACCAGGTACTATGCTGTGCTAGGAGTACAAAAAGAGGCAAAACAATCCCTTCTCTCAAGAAGCTCACAATTTTAATGAGGAAGACAATATGAAAAGAACTGTACACATACGAGTTAACACACATTATATATCAATATCTATATCTTGACCTGACATAAAATGTATCACATTCTAATGAGGAAGACAACATGAAAAAAAAAAACAAACTGTACATGTCCAAGTCAATATACTATATATATATCTATATATGTCTATATACTATATATATATAAATGTATATATATATAGTATATATAGATATATATAAACACACACACATACAATACCTTATGTCTGACTAATTATTTAGTGTCTGTTTAATTAGGGTTTAACTAAAAAACCAAGGTGGAAGCTTCAAGTCAGCAGGAGAAAGGTACTGGGGACCTAGAATCAAACCAGGCTTTAGGCAATGTCTGGGGCCACTCCAAAGAGCAGATAAGAAGAAGCAAATGGAAGAAAGTCATCAGCAAAGTAAGTCCTTGGTCGATCCAAGGTCAGCAAAGGAGCAGACATATGGAGATCTAGAGTGGAGTGGAGAGATCTAGATAAATAGGCATTTTGATTGACTGCTATGGCCTGGCAACAAGTGCTCTACCCATCCCCTTTTAAATCTTTAGTTCTAACAATTCCTTCACTTGCTAGGATGATCTTTAATGACCTTTTCAACTGCAAGATTCTGTAATTCTAAGTAAAAACACAGAATCCTTTTAGCTTTAGACTTCCTGTGGCTTAGCTAGCTAATGAAATTTATATCAAATATGAGGTTTTAAAAAAAATCCTAACTATTGTTATGTCTTATTTGATGTCTTCAAAAAATCTAATAATATTTTATAGAATCATAAAGTCTCATAGCTAAAGGGAATCTGAGAAGTCATCTATTATTTTCAGTAGGAGAGCCTGAGGAGGAAAAGATTTGGGAATATTTTTTAATTGCCCTAACTTCTCAGACACAGTCTTGTAAAAACATAGGGAACAAGACATTGAACAAAGAGAATTTTGCAGCTATGGAATGAAAGCAAACAAACAAAACCAGAATAAAATTCTCTGATGTCACACATTATCAGATGCACAGTAACAGAAGTTGTAAATCATTGTCACAGCTCTCCAGAAGCTATATAGATATAATAATGGTTGTACTGTCCATATTCCTTATATATGATTTTAAAAAATTCAAATATTTGACAACTTCATAACAATTATGCTTCCCGTGAAAGAAAATCAAAATTTTGGCAATTAAATGATTTTATTTTTTCCAAAAGTTTAAAGATAAATTCAGTGCCCAACTCTGGGAACTCAATCATTAAAAGTACTATGTACAAGGATTTTTCAGCTTCTTTCAATGATTGCTTTATTATTTTTATTTTTATTTGTAATGTCCTGTTTTAGATGCATTCTAATTTTTAAAATAAAGGAAAATTAAACCCTTGTAATAGATATACAAGAAAAATAATTTTCTACCTTGTCAATAACTGCAAATGTCTATCTGATTCTGAATCTTGATTCTATCACCTATCTGTAAAGGGATATATATACCCCTTTATAACATAGTGTATCACTGGTCCTCTGCAATCATAATTATTCATTGCATTGATCCATAAGTCTTTCAAAGATGTCTTTGTTTACTATATTGTTATTGTACAAATTGTTCTGCTCAGTACATTCTGTATCAGTTAATACAAAGCCTTCCAGATTCTCTTAAACCATCCCTTGCACCATTTCTTATGGTGCAATAAAATTCTGATTGCCATAATTTGTTTATCCATTCCCCAATTTATTGGCACTCTCTTCATTTCTAGTTTTTCAATACTATAAAAAGCTGCTATAAATATTTTCGTATGTGTTGAATCTTTTATCTTTTCTTGAAACATTGAGAAATGTTTTAAATCACTAATAATTATAGAAATATAAATTCCTATAAAACAGTAGAGGAACATGATTGTTTTTATCAAAGAAATTCTCCAGGTTGCAATTTTGAGACTAAATAGTGTCACTTTGCAATATTTTCATGAACACTGAGATGATGGCTCAGAGTGGGAAATTTAAATTTCTAAACAATGACTAATGATGTTTGTAGGAAGTGTTCTTTCAATAATACTAGTTCACCTATTATTTTAGCTTCAACTTAAGCAAGGATGGCAAGGAATCTTATAATGGTCATTTATTTGGGACCCCATAGACTTGTCATGAGGAGTCATAGCATAGTTCCCTGATGGCTTATTATTTTCCTTGATTCAAGAAAGAAAATCATGTTTTCTGCATATGAATCCCAGGAGTTGAAGTTATTATAATATCAGACTTTCCAATATGCTTCAAAGCCACCATCTTTAACAGAGGCACATTCTGGGCTTGTAATAGAAGCTAAATTCAATTTCTTAATAAAAGAACTTGAGAGTGAATTTACAGTACTCACAGATACCCAACTTCAACTTAATTCTATAATAGTAATATTCAGACATCAGTAAACAGGCAAGAGATGAACAGGCTTTCAAATTCAGAACCTAGATTTATTTTTGCAAAGCTTCTGTAAGCAAAATCCCTTATTAAAAGTCACTGTTACCTATAACTATATAAATTCAAAAGGAATGGAATATTAAGGAAATAGAAGGGAACAAAATCATTGGCATCACAATGCTTGCTGACATCAGCAATGTCTATCAAAACAAAATGTTCAAATTATGGTGCAGACTTAGAGTATTAATCCAAATTGGAAGGTGGTATATATGGAGATTCCATAACCCTGTACAGCAGACCTGTATCCATGTGTGACCATAGGAAAACATTTAATCACTCTTGCCTTAATGTGCTCATTTGTAAAATGAGAAAGTTGGACTAAAAAGTATCTGAGGTCCTCTACAACTGTAGAATTGAGCCAAATACATGTTATACTTTGTACCCAAATTTGACATATAAAAACTGAGTATATTTAACTAGCATTATTTTTATGCACATATTTGTATTTATGTATATATGAATATATTTCATTTTTAAAAGATCTCATTTTAGGGTTATGAATTTTATTTACAAGTTATTTCTATTCAGAAACAGAATGGTTTTTCCAAAGAATTCAAATTCAGCTACTAGTGATTTGTGATCACTTGGAAATCCTGCAATTGATGAAATATATATACATATATATATATATAAATTTCCTTTTAAGCCATAATGTCAGTGTCCATAGGTTGATGATATGAACAAGAACAGATGAGTAGACCAAGGGGAAAAAAGTTACCATAATTCCAGCTAGCATCAGACACCTCCATGCTAGGGTTGTCAACACAAATGTGTGAGTTAACTATTAATATTTCTCACCTATTTGAAAGGGTCAGTATGTTCAGAATTCAAGTAATTCAGCTCTGTGTTGCCTCATTGAGGCTGAAGGAGTATAAGCACCCTTAGGTTTCTCTGGGAAACGATATAAACAAGTAAAGTACTTATCTTCTTAAGAGGTCTCCCAAAGATGATACACATTTACTTTCAGCAGTTCTTTGATTTAAATTAAAGGAAACCGAGTTTTCTACTTACTATTCTTATTCAGATAGGAATCATTCTCAATTTTCTAAATTAGTATCTCATTACAGTACTATAGTGAAATGAAAGTGATTTTTAAATGGGTATGCAAAATTCTTAATTACTACTTTGAAAATATGATACATTTTGTTACTATCCTTCTATTCACCTAAGTTTGCAACCTCAAAACCATCTTCAACTTTGCACTCTCCCTAATAACCCACCTCCAAACTGTTACCATATCTTTTCCCTTCTCTCGATTCACATAGCCACCACTCTAATTTATATCTTATCACACCCTTCCCTAGATGATTGCAACAATTTCCTCATGGATTTCCATCCATCCATCCTTTGCCTTCTCTAATTTGTCCTGCTCAGAATTGCCAAGTTGTTTTTCCTAAAGGGCAGACCTGATCATAGAACTCCTTGCTTAAGAACTGTCAGTGACAACCAGTTGCTTCTAGCATAAAATTGGACTTCTCAAGTCCTTCAGAATCAAGCTCCAATTAGACTTTTTGAACAAGGCTACGTCACTCCCCAGTTATCCACTCTATCTTCCAGACAAACTAGTTATTTGCTACTCCTTCACAACAATCATAATAGGGATTAGGACTAGACCTTAGATTTTTTTGGTCAAGAGAACTCATAGTTGAGATAGCTCTGTCCACCAGTGCAGATTGATGCTTTCCCTGAAATTTGAGAAATGCCTACAGGGTTCATGTGACTTGTCCATGGTTACACTAAGGTCTCCCTGGCTTCTAGACTTGCTCTCAGTTCCCATTTATCAAGAACAACAGTAATGATAATAATAATGATGATGATAGAAATAATGATCACTAATATTTACATAGTGCTTTAAAATTTGAAAACACTTTACAGGTACTATCTCATTTGATTCTTCACAAGCATATTGTGACCAAATTACTATTAATATTTCTATTTTACAACTAAGGCTGATATCAAATAAGTAACAAGTAATGTCTGAGGCAAGATTTGAATTTAGGTCTTCCTAACTGGCAATGTTCTCTCTCTTGAATCAATGTCTTTCCTGGGCTATCTCTCTTGCCTAAAATTTGTTTTCCTTACCCAGTTCATTTGGGATCCCTAGCTCCCTTAAAGTCTTAAATCAAATGCCACTTCCTTTTTGATCCCCTAACTTATTAGAATGCTTCCCAAATGTTTTGTGAATTTCTCTGTATATATTCCCTCCCTACTCTTCTCCCCTGCCCCCTAAAAAAGAATACTAACTCTTTAAGGGAGGGAACCACTTTATTTCTGGCTTTGTGTCCCCCTTAATGAATACTTTGCACATAGTAGGACCTTTATAAAAGCTTGATGAATTATCTTCCACATGAGATCTGTAGTAACTGAAGAGTTTTATGACTATTACTCCCTTTCAAATACCTGTTTAGAATTTTGTGGTTTTTCTGAAGTGTCCAGCTATCTGTGCCCAGACATAAACATGGGCAGGACATTCTCCTTAGATGTGAAGTTGTGGGCACGGTGCACTTTTCACCTTTGTTTCTGTTTCAGATTGGGTCTGCTGTATTTCACTCCCACACTATCACATTTATTAAGGACTTGTTATCTTGGGCCAAAGCAAACTGTGCCAACTTTCCAGTTATTTTTTCGCACACTTGGTTAACACAGAACTCCACAGTTGAGAGAACGGCATTTGGAATTGTGTAGAATGGATATTGTGGTTTCTCAGAGACTATCTGCTAAAGTATTTGAAGGCTTGGGCCTTAGTCTCCAGGCCTGAGTTTCAATTTCCTAGAAATCATCTAATTTTAGAATAAGGAAACTTTTGCTTGCAGTATCTCATTTTTAGTCAACCCATAATCACTCCACCTACAATATAGGGAAAAGTAACTGCAAGAGCCAACCAAGACAAAAGCTTTGCATAAGGGGGTTTTTGAGGAGGGGTTGGGCAGTGCTGTGTTTCTCAGCTCCTAGTGGGCACGCCTCATTCTTGATTGTCTAGGAGGGGGGACTGCCTGCTTCTCCAGAGATTCTAATAAACCTTTTACCTTCACTTTGAGAAGTCTCCAAGTAGTCAATTTGGTCAGGGTCTCTGTACCCCACACAGAATCAGTATGAATGCCCATGGCTTAACATCTTGAACAGTGAGAATTAAAAATTAATTTAGATTTTTGACACTACAACTGTTATCTAAATTGACTGCTTTATATTATGTAGGTTTCTGTAGTGTGGTCTATTTAAACAAATACAGCCTTGAAATTAGGGGATCTAGGTCTGAGTCCCTGCTGTGAAACCATGAGCAAAACGCAGCTTCTCTGAGACTTTATTTCATCTGTAAAATGAGAGGATTAAATGAGATAGTTCCTAAATTCTCTTACACATATAAATATATAATCTCAGTGGACAGAGTGCTAAGTTTGGAGTCAGGAAAACATCTTCCAGAGTTCGAATCTAGCTTCCAGCATTTATTAGCTTTGTGACTCTGGGGAAGTCACTTAATCCTTTTCATCTCAGTTTCTTTATAAAATGAGCTGGAGAAGAAAATGGCAGATTTTTACATAACTGAGTCTCTTACCAAGCTTTCTATAAACATTTTTTGATTCTTAGCTTCTTGATATTTTTTGAGATGATAATGCTTTAAAATCTAATTATAATTGATAAATATAGTCAATTATAATAGTTATGTAAAATGTTTGAGAAGTAATATGACCAATTTGGAACTATGCTCAAAAAGTTATCAAACTGTGCATACCCTTTGACCCAGCAGTGTTTCTATTGGGCCTATATCCCAAAGAGATGGTTTTTTGTTTTGTTTTGTTTTGTTTTTTGCTTTTTGCTGAGGCAATTGGGGTTAAGTGACTTGCCCAGGGTCACACAGCTAGGAAGTATCTGAGACCAGATTTGAACTCAGGTCCTCCTGATTTCAGGGCTGGTGCTCTAACTACTGCGCCACCTAGCTACCTCTCCCAAAGAGATCTTAAAGGAAGGAAAGGGCCCCACATGTGCAAGAATGTTTGTGGCAACCCTTTTTGTAGTAGCAAGAAGCTGGAAACTGAGTGGAGGCCCATCAGTTGGAGAATGGCTGAATAAGTTTTGGTATATGAATGTTATGGAATATTATTGTTCTATAAGAAATTATCAGCAGGATGATTTCAGAGAGGCCTGGAGAGACTTACATGAACTGATGCTAAGTGAAATGAGCAGAGCCAAGAGATCATTGCATTTGGCAACAGCAACATTATAGACTATCAATTCTGATGGGCATGACTCTTTCCAACAATGAGATGATTAAGATCAGTTCCAATGATCTTCTGATGAAGAGAGTCATTTACACCCAGAGAGAGGGCTGTGGGAACTGAATGTGGATCATAAAATAACATTTTCACTTTTTTTATTGCTGTTTGCTTACATTTTGTTTTCTTAGTCATTTTCTTTCCTGTTTGATCCGATTTTTCTTATGCAGCAAGATAATTATATAAATGTTTACATATATTGGATTTAACATATATTTTAACATGTATAACATATATTGGATTGCTTGCCATCTAGGGGAGGGAGTGGGGAGGGAGGGGAAAATTTGGAACACAAGGCTATGCAAATGTTGAAATCAATGTTGAAAAATTATCTGTCCATATGTTTTGAAAATAAAAAGCTTTAATAAAAAAATCACACAGTTAAAAAGAAAGAGAGAGTGAGAGAGAGAAAGAGGGAGAGAAATGATATGGCACAGAAGATAGAGTCTAGTATATACTGGCTATATCACAGAGAGCAAGTTATATAATCTCTCAACATCTCCCAAGTGAGCCTCTAAAACTATACATTACATACAACATTTATCTACATCAGTGGAATGTTTTCCACAGCAGAGAGTGCCCTATACTAGTAAAAATATAGGTTTGGATATACATAGATACATGAATCCCAAAAATTGTTTTAAATTCTTACATTAGAACCTTGGTATTTCATAGGATTATACAATTGTGATTTTTCATTGATTTATATAAATCATCCTACCAAAATTTACTGAATGTATACTCTCTCCATGCCAGCCCATTGTGGGGAATTGCAATGGAAAGTAAAAGCTATACTGTAGTCCCTCTTCTTGAAGAACTTATTTTAATTCTTTATTGAAAGTCAACCTCTCAGGGCAGCTAGGTGGTGCAGTGGATAGAGCACTAGCCCTGAAGTCAGGAGGACCTGAGCTCAAATATGGTATCAGACACTTAACATTCCCTAGCTGTGTGATCCTAGGCAAGTTACTTAACCCCAATTGCCTCAGGAAAAAGCAAAAAAAAAAAAAAAAAAGTCAACCTCTCGAGTCTCAACTTCATCCTCTATAAAATAAAGGGATCCATAGTAGACAGTATGGCATAGTAGGGGAGGCATAATGGTAAGGTAGGATACAAAACCTAGGTTAGATTTCTGGCTCTAATACTTACTACCTGTACAGCCTTAGGGAAATTATTTGACTTTCCTAGGCCTTGGTTGCTTTATCTGTGAAATTTAAGACTAAGGTGAATCTCCATATTACTTTCCAATTTTATATCTGTGATCCTATAACTAGTCCTAAAGGTTCTTTCTAGTCCTAAAAATCTGCTTTGATGAAATTTTATTCTTTGCTCTTAAAGTAACTTTGTTAATATATAAATAAGACTTTATAAGATGCTAGTGTAGCCTGGATTTGTTTGGTCCTATTGTTTAAGGACAGAGTTTGTTACAGTATTCCCCACCAGGATTCTTTAGTATCCTGAGGTAATTGGGAGGTTTACAGTATCTGTCAATGATGTGAGCCACCATCAACTGTGTCTTTCCAATTTTAGTAATCTGAGCACTCCATATCCACTTAATCACCTAACAGATTAATTTTTTACAAAGGAATATTTAGTTCAAAAATACAATAAAAATAATTTATAAACATTTCCCTCAATATTTCAGGGGAATTATCCCAACTACCCAGCCTCCATCGCTGGGGAAGGAGATTAGACTCACAATTTAACTCAGTCTATATAGCATTAGTCCTACTGAGTTTAATTCCAACCCACCCACTTATTTTTTCCCACCTTTACTTGGACTAGTATCCTTTGTTTTTCAGGACTTCCCTCCTGAACTAGTTCCAACATTCAGCCTGGAATCCTGGGTTTTAAAATCCCACAGATCTGGGACTTCATAACTTAGGCTTAGAACTAAAAAGGACAATTTAAAAAGCCCAAAACCCCAAGCTTGTTTCTCAGGGCTACAGGGCCCAAGGAGAGAAGGTGGTAGCCCTTTAGGCCCTTCCCCTCCCCCCCATTACTGTATAGTATCCCTGCTTGAGTGAATGAGTCCTTCAGTTCATAAAAAAATGAACAGATAAACAGAAAGAAAGAGAGTGAGATTGTCTTAATCAAGTGTAAATATGCAACCAGTTCTGGCTCCACAACCAAGGGAGAAAGGTGACTCAAAAATATTGGGGAGCCAACATAGTAATCCATCCATGGGGTGATGAGGGTCTGAGCTAAAATGGTGGAAAGTTCATGGAGAGAAGAGTGCTTATTGGAGAGATTGTGAAAAGGTAAAATTGACAATCCTTGGCAACAGCTTGGATATAGGGATGGGCTGAGAGATTGTGAGAATCCAGGGATTGAGGTAATGGGGGAATGGGGCTGCCTTCTACAGTAATAGGGAAAGATTGGAAATCTAGAAAGTTCAGGTTACCAAAAGCTTTAAATGTTTCTTCTATTTGGCTCTAAGAAGAAATAAAGGGGCATTAGAGTGACATGATCAGACTGTTCTTTGGAGAAATGATTTGGCAACTATTGGATGATGGGATAGAGTCAAAGAACTTCAGTAGAGAGTTGAAGTAAAGATATAAAAGAGGCTATTGTAATAACTGAGGCAAGAAGTAATATGGACCTAAACTATAGAGACAGGGATGTGATTTGGGACAAGCAGATGCACAGAAGAGATACTATGGAGGTAGAAATGGGATAATTTGACAAATGAGTGAATATATGGGATGACTAGTAAAAAGTTGGAAAAATATTTAGGATTCAAACCTGTGTTACCGGGAAGATGATGGTAACCTCAAAAATAAAAGGAAAGTTTGGAAGAGGGGTGTGTTTCTAAATGCAAAAAAACCCAGAAAATTTGACAGAATTATAGAATATAAGAGTTCCAGGGTCATTGATTTCAATCTAGGAAATCCCTCTATAATATGCGTAGGTAATTATTTAGTCCATCTGAAGATAGTGATAAGAAATAAATTATCACCCAAGGCACACCATTCTACTTTTGGACAACTTCTAGATTTTAGAATGGTTTTTCTTACATCTAGCCAAAAATTTCATCTTTACAACTTTGACCTCCCACCTGTTACTCCTAATTCTGAATTCTAGGGGCACAAAGACAAACCTAATCCTTCTTCCATGAGGCAAGTCTTTAAATAATTGAAGATGATTATGTCCCCACTAAGTTTCCTTTTCTCTAAGCTGAAAATAACCAATTTCTCAAATTAATCCTTATATATACATATATGTAATCTCTAAGAAAAATTCCTACTATTGAATTTAGTCTCTGGCATTTAGATTTTGTTTAAAGCCTTCCAGTAAGGTCCTATTTCCTCCCATATTCAACATATGAATATTTCTAAGTTTTAATCCAGAGATAGAATCCTGTCATTCTTCCATTGCTGAAAAATGTTATGTAAACTCTGTATAGCCTTGATGAGCTTCAATGGTTTTCAACCAGACCTTTAAAAGGCTCTACATTAACAAGGAGGGGGCACAATAAATTAGTGTCTTATTAGCTTTTCTATTTATGAATAAATGACAAACTTTATATTTTTTCATCCAGAACTGTATTTCATTCTCACAGAACCACTGAATCTTAGTTTTAGAAGAGACCCCAGGGATCAACTAATTCAATTGATACCTAGAAAATCTCTCTTTTATAACATCACCCTATCATTCAACCTAGAAGTGGGTTACAGAAAAAAATATGTATTAAGAGTAATTCCTTGTTTCAGTGCAGGATAACATTATGGGAATATACCTCATTTCATTCTCATAATATTTATGACATTCCAGCCCAAAATTCCTAGTCAGCCATGATTTTAGCACTTTACCTCATATTTTCTCTTTCATGTACTCTATACTTCAGTCAAGTAGAATATTAGCTGTTCCCTGAACTTATTAATCCATCTTTTACCTCTCAACACATGTCAGCTTTTCCCCAGTGCATTAAATCTACTTCCATTTTCATTTTTTGCTTCTCAGAATCCTTATCTTCCTTCAATACTAACTCAGGTTCCTCCTACTCAAAGACTTCCATAATTCCCCCATTTTTTTTTAACTGATCTTTCTCTCATTAGAATAATAACACCTTATGTTTACATAGCATTTTAAAATTTACAAAGTGCTTTCTTAATTTTCTCATTCTATCCTCACAACAACCCTAGGAGGAAATTATTATCTCCATTTTACAGATAAGAAAAACTGGGTTAGATCTCAGATAATGACTTGCTCAGGATCACAAAGATTTGAGATAAGTCTTCTATCCACTGCCTAGCTTCAAATGACATTTTATTTGTCAATGGAAATGTGTCACCCCAGTAGAATCTAAACTTCTTCTCTACTCTTTCATTTTTGTCTTTGTATTCCCAGTACCCCCAATCTGTACCTGGAATGTAGTAGACCCAAAGTAGATATTAGGAGAATTAAAGTGTATGTTTTGATGAGGGAAGAATATGTATAAGAAGCATCAGTTTTCTCATTGGGGATTTTTCTTCTTTTAATGTACTCTCCTTCCTTGACTTTTTCTCAGCATTTATTAAGTACCTACTATTTGCCAGGCACCATGCTAAGGGCCAGAGATATAAAGAAAGGCAAAAGCCAGTTCCAGAAGTTGACAGTCTGATAGAGGAAACAATAAATAAACAACTATGTCCAAACAAGATATATAACTTGAAGATAATCAACAGAAGAAAAGCAAAATATATGGCATTAAGGGGAATTGAGAAAGGTTTCTCATAGAAGGTGGGATTTTAGCTAGGACAGGATGCCATTAATCTTCACCCAGAAATAGTATAAAGATAAACTTTTGCTGGGCTGAAAGTCAATTAGCACCATCCTGTTCCCCTCTCCCCTGTTCCTACCACATCCTAATCTTGGTTTTGCTTGCTTGGTTTTTTTTTTTTTGGTTATTTTTCTTACAATACTGAGCTCTAGCAATCTCCATTTCTGTTCAGCTTTTTCTCAGCTATTTCTGAGGAAAAGTGCAATCTCAGCACCTCAAGAAATTGGGCAATCTTATTTCATCTAGGTAGGAAGAGGTTGTTTATCATTCTTTAAAGGAACTTCAGGGAAGAGGATTACACAACCTCCTGTAAAAAGCTTTAATTGCCACAGACACTGTGTAGCAATAACTACAATTTTCTTTGCTGAAGCACAAATTTGGATAAGTGAAGTTTTCTGATGCTCATTATGTCAATAAAAGTCAGTTGGTCATTCATGCATATTACCATATTTGAAATAATATCAGAATGCTTATTCAGTTCCACTCAACAGACATCTATTAATTTCCTTATATATCCTAGGCACTGTGCTGGTATTAGGGATACAAAAGGAAAACTAACAACAGTTTCTGATCCCAAAAGCTTCATGTCAACTGGAGGAATAGAGCATGCATGCACATAAATTTGTAAATATATGAATGCTATATATGAAATAAATATAGTGATTGGGAGAGCATGTTACTATGGGAAATGGTATTGAGCCTTAAGAGTAAATTCTAAGAGGAGGCACTGAGAAGGAAAAATGTTCCAGGCCTGGGGGATAATCTGTACAAAAGCATGGTGACTAAAGATTAAGTATAAAGAATACTTCACAGGTTAATTTTTCTGGAACATGAAGTGCAAGAGGAGGAATAATGTGAACTAAATCTACAACAATAGTCTGGAGCCAGATTGTAAAGAGTTTTTAATGTCAAACAGATGAATTTGTGTATTAATGCACAGGTAACAGGAAGTCACTGAGTTTCTTGAGCAGAGTACTATGTTGAGACCTATTCCTTAGAAATCTACATTTTCAGCTGAATGCAATAAACATAATAGAGGGGAGATGGTGGATAAGCAGAGACCAATTGAAAAAGTATTGCAATAATCTAGGCAAGAGTTGACAAGGTTCTGAGCTAGAGTAGCTGTGATATGTGGATAAAAAGAAATCAATTTGAGAGATGTTATAAAGGTAGAACCAACAAAATTTAGCAATTGATTAATCAGCAAAGAATGATTCCAATTTTGTGAATGAAAGGATGATGATGGCCTAGACAGAAAAGGGAAGTTAGAAAGTATAGATAGTTTGAGGAGAAAGATAATGAGTTTTGTTTTAGATATGTTGAATTTGAAATGTTTATGGGACATGAAGATAGAAATGTTCAGCAGGTAGATGGAGGTGAAGGAATGGAGCTCAAGAGAGAGATTATAAATCTAGAAGACATCCACTCTGTTAAGTGAATGGGAAGTGAAACTAGGTTATGAGAGACTGAGAAGTGAATGAGAAAGGATAAAGCATAAGCAACAAAACTAAGCAGCATTTTCTAGGAATTTGGTAATGTAAAGAGAATCATAGAACAATTGCTTCAGGGGATAGGAGGAATAAGTTAATGGTTTCTGCTTATATTTTGGTTTTAAAGATGGAAATATCTCAGCAATATTGGCAGTAGTCATAGTGGAACCAGTGAATATGGGAAGATATAAAATTAGGAAGAATGAGGAGGTATGATCGAAAGGGGGAAATGCCCACAGGAGATGGAAGGGGATGGGATCAAGGATGTAAGTAGAAGAGTTTGGTTTTGGAGAAAAGTATCATCTATTCCTGAAAGACTGGATCAAAGAAAGAGAGAATAGGAGTTGGTACTATGATTTAAAGGGTAGAATATGGATAGAAGTGAATTAACAATGGCTGGTGTCATTTTTTCAGTGAAGTCTGAGTCAAGTTTCTCTGTTAAGAGGAAGGGGAGATATAGCCCCAGTTGACTTCAGGAGAGAAGACGAGGTTTGGAATAGGTGTTGTGGGGAGTATGATAAAAACTCAATCAGGAAAGAGTAAATGGATAATCCACAAGCAAGGTAGATGAAATCAACTTGAATTTGTGGTGCATCCATTTAGTACAGTTGTATGACTCCAACAGCATTCAGCAATATGCCAACAAGAACTAAGGAGATAGGCAGCTGAAGTAATCCCAGGGTAGGATTAGGACAAAAGGAATATAGGAAAAGAAGACAACATATCTAATGATAGCAGTAAGTAGAAGACAGCATTAAGTTAAACTGGTTAACTGCAATTGAGATTTTAAAGGGAAGGAAGAAAAGCAAAGCCAGAGCTAGAGTGATGATCTGAGAAAGCAACAGGAGTAGAGAAATTAGAGGTTGCAGAAAAGGCAAAGAATGAATTTAAGTGAGAAGAAAAGGCTGAAGTTTCCATCATATAGAGGAACTTCAGAAGTGTGGATTGTAATGACAAAACATTTGTAGGAAATAATGAAATCAAAGGTTTGACTCCTCCCTCCTCCCAGTGTGTAATGAGCTGGGTGAAGGCACAAGTCATGGGAGATGAGGCTGTTATTCTTAGAGGAAAGGATATTTGAGGGGTCATCAATATGCAAATTAAATTCCCCAGAAAAAGGGTAAATTTTAGTTCTGAATTCCTTCAGAAAGAAAGGAGAATGATCTGGTGGCAAGATATCCAAGAAGAACTGGATGAAGTGATATAATTAAATACAATAAAGTTCAAAGGAAAATGGATTATTTAGAGATTATGGTAGGGTGTTGATCTGGAAGTTTCCATGAAGAGGAAGAAGCATGTCTACTCCTTTTCTTGGCTCAGTATACCAGCAGGCAAGAATAGGGTATGTCCAGTACTGGGAGCTAGGTTTCCATGACTGCTAGAAGATGAAAGTATGAGAGGTGGCCTAATAGGAATAGAATTTTGGTAATGATAGAATGAAATGCTAGTGTTGCTTTTTTAAATTTTTCCTAGAAAAACAAAAAAGGAAAAGACCTTCAGAATTTCATTCAATCTTTCAAGAAGAACTTACTGAGAAACTAACATGAATTTTACACAGCCTGATGTGCTCTATATACAAAAAAGCCTGATATTGTTCTAGAATATTACACTCTCTAGGTAGAAAAAGATATGGAAATCACAAAGCAGACACATAAGACAGCAGATCACTAAATGCCAAATAATAAGGTATGTAAAAGCTGATCATAAACTATATCTTAAGCAATCCTCATTAAATTCCTTACTCTACAGATAAGGAAACTAAGGCCCAAAGAAGTATGAAAGAAAAGAATACCTATATAATTAAAAGAATGAATTTTAATTGCATGTCTCTCCCTCAGGATACCTTATTGTTTCAGCTAGGAGGGCTTGTCTACCTATGTTTATCAATTGATTGGTAGTTAGTGAGGATAGCTATCTACTTCTCCATGGGAATTGCCTTCCTACATGATGGCTATATGCACTGGACTGGAAATTTGACTTGATTTCCTCATGTGTACAATGAGGATAATAAAAACATCTTCTCCATAGGGGTAGTAGATGTCTGATGAGATAATATGTGTAAAAAAAAACTTTTTGAAAACTTTAAAACATTATATAAATATCAGCTAATTTTACTATTATATAAATATCACCTATTACAACATAGTTGAAGTAGCTAGATAGCACAGTGAATAAGGTACTGGGTCCGGAGTCAGAAAGACTCATTTTTCTGAATTAAAATTTGGCCTCAAACACATACTAGCTGTGTGACCCTGAATAAGTCATTTAACTCTGTTTGCCTCAGTTTCCTCATTTGTAAAATGAGCAGGAGAAGGAAATGGCAATATCTTTGCCAAGGAAACCCCAAATGGGGTCACAAAGAGTTAGACATGAATGAAAAACAACTAACCTGAATGGCCTAGAGGACAGAGAGCTAGGATTGAGGCAGGAGGCACTGAGTTCAGGTTCTGCTTCTGTCACATAATGGCTTTATGAGCTTTGGTCCAGGCTCCCAACCTCTCAGTGCTCTGATTAATTCTCTAAGACTGGAAGTTGCAAAGAGAATACTGCCCTGAATTGGCAAAGGGAGTTTCTTCACCTGCGAGTTCCCTATACCAATGAAATGACTTAGTCACTATCTGGTCTTCTGATACCTTGCACTCCTCCACTTATTCTCCAAATGGCCTTGCTATTCTTTACACACCATTATCCATATCCTAACTCCAGGCAGCTTCACAGGTTCTCCAACTCACTCTCTCTTCTCTGTTTCCTGACTTCCCAGGCTTCATATCATAGCCAAAGTCCTGCATTCCTCAAGAATTAACTAATTAATAATTATTTCTTAAGTACTTATTTTGCACCAGACCTTGTGCAAAGCACTGGGGAGGAAAAAATATTAAAAAGACAGTCCTTGCCCTCAAGGAGCTTACAATTTAATGAGAAAGACGATATACAAACTAATACAAAGTGAAATGAGCAGAACCAGAACATTGTACTCAGTAACAACATTGTGTGATTGATGGTCAACTATAATAACTCAGCTCTTCTTAGCATCACAATGATTCAAGACAATTCCTAAGAATTCATGATGGAAAATACTATCCATATCCAGAGAAAGAACTGATGGAGTCTGAATGCAGATTGAAGAATACCATTTTCACTTTAATGTGTGTTTTTTTTCCTTTTTTCTATTTATTCTTTCACAATTGGGACTAATATAGAAATATGTTTTACATGTTTGCACATATATAATATTTATCAAATTGCTTGGTGTGTTAGGAAGTAGGAAAGGGAGAAAAACATGGAACTCAAAATTTTATAAAAATTAAAGTTAAAAATTGTCTCTACATACAGTTGGAAAAAAAAACAAAACACTATGATAATAGGGGTGAGGGAGACAGCACACAAATGGCAGCTGAAAAGCCATGGGTGAAGTGGGGAAGGAGGAACTATAGTGGAAAAGTCAGAGAAGTCCCCCAAGTACTGAAGACAACTGAAAAATGAGATGTTCTGAGCTGGCTGGAGTTGTTCCTAGCTCCAATCTAAGCTTCCAACCAGAGAGCTTCGCTTATTCCCTTAGATGTTTATGTGTAAGTATATGTGTGTGCATATATATGCACATATATATATGCACAACTTGTTCATATATAGATGTTTATAAATTCTTGAGAACATGGATTGTATTTTTCCCTTTTGTTGTATTCCCAGTGCTTAGCACAGTACCTAGCCCATAGCAGACACTTAATCATGTTTATCAACTTGACTTAACTATTATTGTTATGTAAAGGGGAGCAAGGTTGAGATATATTTTGAAGAATTCTTAGATTTGTTCTGCTTGGCCAAAAGCTGACTGTGATCAATAAATGAAAGTGCTGACAGATTTCATACTAAGATAAGGAAAAACTTTCTAACAATGTTCCAACATGGAATGGAGGCTTTCAAAAAGAGGTTGAGTGACCATTTGTCAGGAATGCTATAGATAAAGTTTATGATCTGAGCAGAGATTAAGTCTACTGAGGTTATTTCCAACATTTCAGTTTTATTTTTGATATACAAGAAATGAAGAGATCCTTGCCCTCAAGAGACAAAATAGAGAAACAACCCTCACAAGAAACAAGTATAAAATAATATAGAGAGTGCAAAAATTAGTTTGCATATGTTGAATATGTAAAAGCTATCAGAGCAGCTTTTCATAAATGTACAATATGCTATATAACTTAAAATGAGATAATCAGAGATTTGAGAAGTTCCTTAAATATGAGCACTTGATATAGAGAAAATGTCAAATGTAGTATGTTAAGAAAAAAAAAATTAAGAGTGCACCATAAATTTAATTATTTAATGTTGGAGTTATTTACTTACATCAAATTAAATAAACCATCAGTTTGGCAGAAACTTAATAAACTTCTTAATAGATAACTGCATAAGGAACTTATTTATATTTGGTAATATTCTGCAAAGATGGAATTTGATACTAATAAGATCCTTCACAGACTAAAGAGGAATGGTGCTTCCCTCAGCCCCATGGGAGATATGTGGGATTTACTTTGTCTGCTCTCACTTGTTTGTAGTAGAAAAGTCACAGAACTGTCTGTCCTATCTTAAAAGCTGTCCTGAATTTTAATATGAGTGATGCTCTTAAGTATGGCAGCTTTTAAAGATATTTTTCAAAATCTTGACTGAATTAAATATCTATCCAAATGTCAGGTCAGGAAAATGAGGACAGCTATACATGCTAAGAACTACAAAAAGAATAACATCCTGTAATCTTTCCACTTTGACATTACATATTGCAGATATCTTGATTTGTGTCAAAAGTAAAATGAAGTAGTTTCAAATCTAGTTTTTTTTTAACTTCAATAAACTTGGTTTTAAATATTGAGTGGATCATGAGTTAGAAATCAATTCATGTCTTTGGGACATTTTCACTGCCAAAAAAACAAAAAAAAACAGTATCTCATACATTGAAGCTCTTCAACTATGCCTGACTGGTTTCCACTTAGAAATTCCAGGGCTAGATAGCACCAGTGGATTTAATACAAAGTATATTCCCATGACAATACCTTGTTCAAAACTTGGAATTATATTTTATGGGCACTTGCCTGAAATCAAACCTTAGGCTACATGGCCATTTGTTGGGAATGCTTCAGAGAAAATACTTGTCCAGGTACTGGTTAGACTACTAGATGATCTCTTGTGTTTTCTTTCATTGCTGATTTTCTATGGTTTCATGAAGAAGGGATTCTTACAATGATAAGAATAATAAAGGTTATCTGTTCATAAATGATATATTAATGTTGTCATCTATTGAGAAACATAACTAACAAAATCTTGTTTGTTTTTCCTTCATTCCTCTAAAAAAAATGTTAGAGCCTAATTGTGTTCATATACATTTTGTGAAATTTACTTTTGAAAGAAAGACTCTGAAAATACAAAAGACCCCTATTGCTGTGGTCCTGATCTGATTTAGCCTGGTCAAGATGTTGAGGCTCAGGAGTGAAACAATTACTTATAGACCATTTATCACCAAAAGAAAAAAAAAAGAAAGAAAGAAAGAAAAGAAGGGAGAAGAAGGGAGAAGGGAGGAGAAAGATGGGAGGAGAAAGAAGGGAGAAGGAAGAGAAGAAGGAAAAGGAGGAGGAGGAGGAGAAGGAAAAGAAAAAGGAAGAAGGAAGAAGCCTACTTAACAAGAGCATAGAAAGAATATCCAGTAAGGAAACAGATCTGGTTCAGGCATAGGAGGAAGACAGGACTCCTCATCTCCATATAGAAAAACTACTGTCAGAACAATGTGGTAGAGAGAAGGGTGTGTTAACTCTCATGACAATGGAGCATCTATGACGTTTGAAGGACACTGACTCCTCATGGGCTGGCCTTTTTATTCCCTTGTGATTGGGAAACTGAGTTAAAAGTTCAAGCCCTATTTCCCTAGACTAATCAAATCTCAGGGACAGCTTCCCTGCTTTTTAGAGGAAAAGTAGTCCTGCATGCCTGGCAGGTAACCTAATAAAAAATGCCTAATATATAGCAAAATATTTTAGAAGTAGTTTTATGGAATTAAAAAACTGGAAACAATGTAGGTAGTCATTGAATTGGGGAATGGCAATAATCATGGTAAATGAATTAAGTGAACTTTATCGTGCCTAAAAAAATAGAATCTATGAAGAATTCGAAGAAATATGTCAAAAAAGTCATAAAAGAACTAATGCAAATGAAGAAAGCAAAACCAAAAGAATAATATACAGAATGACTTGAATAATATAAATAATAAATGGTAAAAGACAACTAAACTCTTATTAATGTAAGGACTAATCAATCTGAGAGAACTAATCATATAATACACCTTTCTCTTTTCGGAGAAAAAGAGAAATATAGATGATGAATATGAAGTACAAATCAGACATGGATACTGGATTTATTGCTTTTGCTTATTTTTTTTCCTGTTACAGAAGAGAGTTGAATGAAGTGTAGAGGAAAAACTTTAAGGGAAAATGACTTACATAAAAACAAAAATATCAATAAAAATATTTTGAGAAGGAAGGAAGAAAAAAGGAAAGAATAAAGAAAGAGAAGGAAGACAGGCTAGGAGAGAGGTATAAAAAAGGAAGGAAATGAGGGAGGGAAGAAGGGAGAGGGAAGGAAGGAAGGAAAGAAAGAAGGAAGGGAAGAAAGAGGAATGGAGAAATGAAGAGAGAGTGAAAAGAAGGGCAGAGTCTGATAGGAAATATACAATATGTCCCAAGAATCATAATGCAGATTTAAGCTTTAATAATTTCAAAAGTATAAATGCTACAAATGTATTTTAAAAAAACCATGGAAAGGTTATTGCAGTTCAACATAATCAGTATTGTGTTTTATATCAAGCTGTATTTTTAATCCTAGTCTTAAAATCATCCAAAGAAAGAGGTTTTTGTGTATGCTTGGTAGTTTTAAAATAACAGATAAGAAAAAAATCTAATGGAGATAGATCAGGTGACTAAGGTGAAAAAGAAAGAGGGTCTTCTCTACTACTGATCCAATAATCTGAGAAAGTATTCAACAACAATTAAGATAGGATGCCCCAACTAGTTAAAATCACCATTTAAAATTTATTATTCTAAAATTACAATGCTAAATAAACATAAACTGAATTTAAATTATAATTTGTAAAATTTGCAGCATTTTTTTTTCCTGAGGCAATTGGGGTTAAGTGACTTGGCCAGGGTCACACAGCTAGGATGTGTTAAGTGTCTGAGGTCAAATTTGAACTCAGGACTTACTGACTTCAGGGCTGGTACTTTACCCACTGTACCACCTAGCTGCCCCAATTTGCAGCATTTCTACTTCCGAAGTTGTTAAAGCATAAAACCATTACCCTTAGGCTTTGGAGATATAAGATTGAATAAGAATAAGAAAATGAGTTTATCCCAATTCTTCTACTTAAACT
This sequence comes from Myrmecobius fasciatus, assembly GCA_023553655.1. Taxonomy (NCBI): domain Eukaryota; kingdom Metazoa; phylum Chordata; class Mammalia; order Dasyuromorphia; family Myrmecobiidae; genus Myrmecobius; species Myrmecobius fasciatus. The sequence continues at coordinate 223,383 of JAJPUD010000161.1, read as the reverse complement.
ACTTGTATAACTTGAAAGCAAATCACTTCATTTCATTAGTTTTCATTAAATGAATGGTTAGATTAATTAGTTTTTGAGATCCATTCAGCTATGAATTAAATAATCAAGAAAGAATAATAAACACCTTCCAAAAATGTCTGAATTAAAAAATGCTGATGTAGATGTGTGATAAAAGTACATAAATTAAGACAATATCAGGTTTAAAAAAAAAAAAAAAAGCTAACCAAGAAAGCAAAAGGGCAAAACTAGTATTGAAAATTCCAGTCTTTTGCTATTGAATAATTTCTTATTTAAAAAGCTTAATAAAGATTCATAAGAGGTTCTAGTTCAGTCCTAGTTCCACAATCAACTTACTGTGTATGTCTCTGTAGTTTGATCTTTCTATGGTTTTTCCATCAAAGGTAAATAATAATTTTCATCTTTATCAAGGGACTTTTAAGTTAAACTAGTAAACAGGAATACCCTCTGCAAATAGGCAATGTGAAAATAAATAGAATACAACATGTACTCTCCTTATTATCCTCTGACTCAATTCTCTGTATATCCTTAACTAAGTAATTTTATTTCCCTAGGATAATTTCACCAGTATTGGAGTAAATTACTAAGGTCCCTTTTAGCTCTCAAATCCTATGATTCTATGATTTTGATGGGACTTGAAGGTTTAAAATAAAGGCAATCTTTTGTCTCATTAATAATTTATTATCAATGACATAATTTTTTAAAATATTGGACAAATCTTAATTTAGCAAGAGGTCAAAGCAAATATTCATGCCTTTTAATCCCCAAAGTATAAATCAAGAAAGGCACTGGCTTGGTTCCTTCTCCTTGAATGAAGTTCTAATCCTGTGAAATCCAAGGTGACACTTTCTACAAGATAAGAATCTGATCCTTACATGTAATTGCATAATAGTGCACATACCAAAAATTTTCTAAATGTGTTTCAAAATAATAGAGTAGGAGAACCAGTATTGGAGTTATACAATTAGCATAATAAGTGGCACACTCAAGTAACTATGTCATGTGGTAGAAAAGATAATTGGCCAAGATTCTGGAAAATTCTGGACTGTGTTTTAGTGATCTTAGGTGGTTAATTTAATATTTCTAAGTCCTGGCTTCCTTATCAATTGAAAAAAATGGATGAAACTTCCTTTTTCTTCTTTACACAAATTCTATAATTTTGTCATTCTCTACAAACAACAAAGTTATTCTCTATATTACACTTCTTGAAAGTGTATTATTATTATTAATCCAACCAGGATATGGGATCTCTTACCCTACCTTCCTTATTATGTGTAAAAAATACTAAGACATTGGGCTTTGAGGAATTTGGACTCATGGGGCTAGTAGGTCCTGAAATATCCATTCCTGTCATTCATAAGTAAATGGCAAATTACTCCAGTATCTTTGCTGAGAATACCCCAAAAGGGTTCCTGAAGAGTTAGGGGGAAAAAATGACTAAAGAACAACAAACAAAAACCATCAACAACAGTAAAGGCAAAGATTTTCACTCTAGGTGGAAAAATTGCCTTCCCACCTAAAAAAGAAATTTCCCCAATTGTCTCCAGATTTTCTCGATATATCAAGCCTAAATATGGCAACCCTATGAAAAGAAACATGTTTACATCAAAGTGCTATGGCCAACTTGGTAAATTCCAGCCTGGATGTTAGCAGGGATTCTCCCTTTAAGAACTGAGCTTCTAACTGCCCCAGACTTTTGACTGATATTACATAAATTCTTCAGCTCTTTCTCCCTTTTGACTAGTCCCTAGAATTCTGTTACCTTTGAACTCTGGCCTGACTCAGATGTTTCCTATATCCTCTTATAGATCTTGACTATGGAACACACCCTCTTTCCCACAAACCCAACAAATTGCCCCATATCTGCCTTTAGGGTTAGAACTTTAACAGAAATAGTTCCAGCTTAGTCCTGCAGGGTATTCCCTCATTAGATAACATTTGCCTCTTTCTCTTGATATTCAATGTCATTCTAAGGTACCTGAATTGCAGAAAATATCTTTATTACCTGTGTATCTGTGTCAGACAGGAATGAGAAAAAAGAAAGGAAAGGAACAAGTATTTATTAAACACCTAATATGGGCCGGGCATTTTGCTAAATATTTTGTAAATATCATCTCTTAATTCTCACAATAACTTTGTGAGGTAGCTGCTATTATTATCCCTATTTTACAGTAAGGTAAAGTAATTTGTCCAGAATTACATAGACACTGTGTCCTAGTCTAGATTTGAACTCATCTTCCTGACTCCACATATGATAAGTAATAATACTTAGCACAGACCTCATAGAATAACTGAAAATGTCCATTGGAAGAGGCCTTAGTTGACTAATACCCAACAAATGATCATACAGTCTTTGCAAGAAAGCTTTCATTATAGTAAGTCTGAATTCCCAAGGCAGTCAATTTTAACTCTGGATAGTTCTGTCAGGAAACTTTTTTTTCTTGATATATCAAGCCTGAATTTGCCTTTTTCCCCCAATTTCTGCTCAGTAGTCCTATCTCTGTTCATTGAGTCAAAATATTTGAAGATACCTATCATACTCACTCTTCAAATAACAATAAAAACATATTAATTGGTGATATGGAGACAGTCACCCCATATACTACATTAAGGAGTACATTAGGATCTACTATCATTAGCAAATAATAAAGTGTTCAAATACAATAAACTGTTCCTGACATTCTTCTAAACAAATCTCTATAAATATCTTCATGCTGCTCCTTGGTCACACCTTCATCCCATGCCTTCTCACTGCAGTCTCTGCCTCCCTCCTGATACTCTAGCTCCTATGCTAAGGCCCTGGACTCCAGATCAATGAAAGGTCCCATATCTAACCCAGTCTCAGATCCACCACACTGTTCTTCAACCATCTTAATTTCATACAGATTCAAATACCCTCCCTAATCCCCTCTTTTTTTCCACCTCTAGCTCTGAAAAGAGCTAGAAATCAATGTTACCACTACTGGAAAAGAGAAGTCAACCAATTGCCCATTGATTCCAGTTACTTGTGCCTTCTCTCACAGAAATATCCAACCCCAGGAACCACTCCTCCTTTAGAATATAAATTTCTTGAGGGCAAGAACAACTGTTTTGCTTTTTGTATTTGTATTCTCAGAATTTAGCACAGTCTCTTGTTAATGGCATTTCATTCCTTCACTAAATGATAATTAGTACCTACGACTATAATACCGAGACAAAGTTTAGTTTAGACTTAAAAATATCTATTGAGAGATCATAAACACATCTAATCCTATTATTATCATAGATAATCTAATCCAAGCCTTTGTGAGGTGAGGAAACTGAATTCATCCAGGTTAAGTAATTTGCCCCAAAGAAGACAGTAAATGACAAAAACCAAAATTCAAATCCTCATTGTCTTACTCCAACTCAACCAATCAATAAACATTTATTAAGTGCCTTCTGTGCTAAATACCGGGGATACAAAAGTAGGTAAAAGACTGTCACTGTCCTCAAGGAATTTATATTTTCATGCAAAAGCCAACCTGAAAACAAATATGTAGAAAGCAAATTAAGTCTAACATTCTGCACTTTGTATCACACTTTCACTTGAAATCTATTGAAATTAATTTAGTGTAATGATGTGTTGAGTACATTTTAATCAATCATGCCTATTTCTGAGGAGATGGGAAACAGCATCAACAATAACAAAATTCCTTCCACCATATGAAAAAATTCCTTTCTTTTGTACTTTTTCTCTGACAGTTTCTCTCCTCCTTTAAACAAACACCTCAAAGAATTTTTTCAGACCAACACATGACAAAGACAAAGGACCTAAGTGCTCCTCAGACATGTCCTAGATATTCACAATGATTTTTTTTCTTGAATTCCTAGGTATTGTACACTAAGTTCCTACCTAGTTCACACAGATCAACTTTTCATGTACACATGAAAATAGTTCAATACCACTCAGAATGTTGTAGATTTCACAACCCAGTGGGTTCTGAATTGTAGGCAGAATTGAGTGAATTTTTTTTACACCACATTCCTGAATTTAACCTCTAGGCAACTTTGTGCTGAAAATGATTATTTTTGTCTGTTTTCCCTGAGATGCTAAGGACTGTACAATCTATTATTAAACAACATGTCTATTTCCCTTAGAGGTTATATGTCAGCATCTGTTTTAAGCTCTGATTAAAAATGCAAAGTACTTAAGAAAGAATGATGAGATCAGTGATTGAGTCTGTGAATCAATCTCTTTACTTAAAAATCTTTCTTACCTTACACAAGGTCCCAGAATCTCAGGAGCAAAGAGTGAAACTGACTCTTAATCAGGAAAAATTGATTTTACTAAGTGTTTATAAGGGACCGAATCCTTTATTACTAAAGCGGGAATCTCTTAGTAAATGGGAGGGGGTTGTTTTCTCCTATAGAGGAAGGAATGAATGAATGGCAATGTCAAATGTGATCAGTTCAAAAGTGCCCAGCTCAGGGGCTACCACTTTCAATAAACCTCCTGTGATCTTCCCCAACTTCAAATCTCCCTCCATAAATTTTCCTGAAGTATTTTGCCTACATGTTTCCTTTGCCCCATCACATTCTACTTTGTATCATGTTTATGTAGGTACATGTAATGTCAGTCAATAAGCAAAGAGTAAGCATATACTATGTGTCTCCTGCCCAAACACCTCATGAGACTATAAACATTTAGAGAGAAGGCACTATGGCTTTATTAAATATTTTTTTTCTTTTCAATGCCTAGTTTATGGTTTGCACATAGGCATTTGACTTTTGTTTGACTCAATTGGATTAATTCAATTTCTATATGGTCATCCTGAAATAACTTATTATTACCAAAATTAGCCCCAGAACTAAGACCAATTACACCAATGCTTGCCTCTAAATGGGGAAAAATGTCAGTCATCCTGAGTAATTGTACCTTTACTGTAATATGTCTCTGAAGAGGAAATATAGGATAACCTTACTTTAACAGGATTGAATGGGAATACATGTTTTCATATTAAGCATGATTCTGATATGCAAGATTCCAAAATATCCAAAGCAATGCCTCAGAACTTTTCCCTTATAAAATAATATCTCAAGAGTTAGTATAATGGGACTTTTATTTCCAGTTCTTCTGTAAGATTCCATGTTTACCTCTCTCAACTGAATTCAATAATTATTTTTCTGGAGTACTCATTGGAAATCGATCAAATAAATCCGCCTGAGCCACTTTTATATTATGGTTGTGTGTGTGTGTGTGTTTGAATAGCTACCTCTAGTTTAAGTCAATGGATAGTTAACCCACTGTGAGTTCTATATTCTATATCCTATATACTAGTAAGTATAACCCATCAGTCTTTGTTTTCCCAGGTCCCTCCACTAAACTGTAACCTCTATAAGAGCAGGGACTGTGAGTTACTTAAGCTGGATATCTCTCCAACCATATAGCATAATTCTCTAATATATAAATATTTGTCAAACTTTCCCTCCACCTGGCCTGAAATGACCTTGAAAGACAGCTGTTATCTGCTTCTAAGTGTTTGTTCTAGGTGAGCAGTGCTTAGCAGGATGTTTTATAGAATCAATATAATGGGAAATACCCCATCAGTCAAGTTGCTATTAGTGCTTCTTTACAAACTTCAAGTTTCTCTCAATGTTTTTCAAAAGTCCTTCTTTACAAAGTAGCATTACATTTTGAACTTGGTATCAGAGATTTTTAAATGATTGGCTCATTTGAAATAAATCACTGCCAAAGAGACAGATGTTGGAGATATCTTGCCACTATCACTCAACAAAATAATCCAGACAAAAATAAGATTGAGCTGGGCCAGAGATGAGCAAATAAGATTCTTTTATATTCATATAGAGATTCCAGCTCAAGCCTCAACATCATAACTTTGTAGTTCATATGTAATTTGAAAAAAAATTCTTAATTCTGCAACATCTTAATAAAAGTTTCTTATAACTAAGAAAGAATTATTGGGCTATTTACCAAGTATTTTATATAATTAGTTCAACAATTTTCTGCAAAATAATATAATTCTATGACATAACTCTGTTTCAATAAGTCAGCTTGAACTTCTGAATTCCAAATAAACACTTGTAACATGGTCAGGGACTTGAGAAGTGTGGTTCTATAAGAGAGATACCAACAGACTTGCTATTGTAATCCCTATAAATTAAATATGGCCAATATTTATTTGTACATAAATTAAAGAAGATAATATTTTGTGCTTTTTAAACTTGTTATGGAAATAAAATTACATGTCTTCATTCATTGTTCTGACTTTCATGAGTACATGGTTGTATGCTTATCATCACCTTATATTCAAATTAAAAGTAACATCAGTGACTAAAGTATAAAAGGGCACCAGAAACAACTATAGAATGAAAGCAAAACTGAATTAAGATCAGAGTAAGAATCGGGTCAAGGCCAGAAAATTCCAAACTATGGTTAGTTGAAGAATTAGTATGGCACAGTTAAGCAAGTTATGGAAGAAGAGTCAAAATATCTGGATTAAAAGTCCAAAATATGAATTAATTAGTTACTTTGTAGCTTTCTGACTTAGTGTCTACTATATCTCCTCTATGAGCCTTAAATTCCTCACATTGAAAATGCCAGCCAATTAAATACAGCAGCTCCACAAAAAGTTTCCACAAAAGTTTTATGTATCCAACATGAAGGGGAACTTAGTCCTTAAAAGAATAATAGTATTATTAAATACTATTATTAAATTATTAAATACATAATATTAAAAAAATAATAGTAAAGTATAAGCTCTGGTAGATTCTTTGCCCACCCAGGAAGAACTTCAAGTACCATCCTGGCAATAAGGTCCATCCTATTAAATGCAGAATCATCACCAGCAGGTTGAATAGAAATGGATTAATTCTTTGGCTAAAGCAACAGATAAAAATACAAAATGGCTGTCAGTCCTGTGCAGTCCCATTCCACTTTTTTTTTTTGCTGCATTAGCATAAGACAATAGCAAAATAAAGGAGTAAAGAGTGGGGAGGAGATAAAGAGAATGGGGAAGAAAATGCTAAAACCTACTGTTTCAAGACATTAACTACAAACAATTTATGTTGTGCTGTTATGGGTCATTAGACTCTGAGGTCCTCAAGGGCAGGGATTGCCTTTTGCCTAGATATCCCTTATTTTTTGCACAGTGTCTGGCATAAAATAGAAGTTTAATAAATGCATGTTGATTGATGATTAATTGTGAAACCATTTTTTAAAATGAATAGCAAATTGATATCCTTTGGAGGGATCAGAACTTCATTGATAATAACATTATTCACATAATTTAAACCAGAATGCATAAAGAAATTACAACTGAATGGGAAGATGGCTCAACGGCATTCATGAGAAATAAAGGCTAGTTTTCATCATGCAACCAAACACTATACAAAATATAATTTCATGGGGAAGCTGTTATTTTTTTCCACCTTCCAACACTTTTTATAAATGTGCATTCAAAAAAACATATTAACTTCACCCCAATTACCTCAGCAAAAAAAAAAAATTTTAAAAAAACATATTAAAATCATAGTAGTTCTGGATCTATATTCCAAAGAGATCATAAAGAAGGGGAAATGACTCACTTGTGCAAAATGTTTATAGTGGGTCTTTCTCTAGTGACAAGGAATTGGAAATTGAGTAGATGCCCATCAGTTAAGGAATGGCTAAATAAGTTATGGCATACAAATGTATTGGAATTTTACAATTCTATAAGAAATAATGAGCAGACTGATTTCAGAAAAGCCTGGAAAGATTTATAAGAACTGATGATGAGTGAAATGAGCAGAACCAAGAGAACATTGTACATAGTAACAACCATATTACCTGTGATGGACTTTTCAACAATTTGGTGATTAAAGACAATTCCAATAGACTTGGGATGGGAAATGCCATATACATCCAGAGAGACTATGGACACTGAATGTGGATCAAAGCATAGTATTTTCACTTTCACTTTTTTGTTTGTTTCTTTGTTTGCTTTTTCTTTCTTATGTTTTTTTTCCCCCTTGTGGGACTAATTTTTCTTGTATGACATGACAAATATGGAAATATGTTTAAAAGGTTTATATTTTTAACCTATGTCTGATTGCTTGCTGTCTTGGGAAAGGGGGAAGAAAGGAAGGGAAGGAAAACATAAAGTCTTAGAACATAAAGTCTTAAAAAAATGAATATTAATGAGGTGATGGAAAGTGCCATTCTCATTAAAAGAAAGAGAACTTATGGAGAACGAATATGAATCAAAGCATAGTATTTCTGACTGTTGTTTTTGTTGGCTTTGTTTTTTTTTTAATCTCATGTTTTTTTTTTCCTTTTTGATCTGATTTTTTCTTGTGCAGCATGAGGAATATGGAAATATGTTTAGAAGAATTGCATATATTTAGCCTACGTTGGATTGCTTGCTTTCTTAGGTAGAGGAGAGGGAGAAAAAGAAAAAGAAAATTTTGGAACACAAGGTTTTGCAAACGTGAATATTGAAAACTATCTTTACATATATTTGAAAAATAAAATATTATTAAGATAAAATACTACTCACAGGCAGATGGGGGAACTGATGGGGGGGGGGAGAACCAACCTCCAGGATACTCTTCTTTCTTTCTCAGCAAGTTCAGTACCTGGCTTAGTCTTTCTCTTCCCCAAATCTTGTCTAGGGAACCTCAACATATATCTTGACATTCTTTCAAATATATTAACTTCCTGGTTCCTCAACTTTCTCATTTTCTCATGTCTTACTCCTCCACTTCACCTCCATTGCACAGAGAAAATCACACCTATGACTTTGCCACACATATTCCACTTTCAGTTCGTGAACTCTGAAGTTCCCTTATCTGATCACATTCAGATACCTTGCTTTATGTTTCACTAAAGAAATTCAGGTCATTCACCGAGAGCTCCCTCTTCTCTATCCCTACCATCTTGCATCATTCAAAATGCCTTTCCCCACTATCTCCTTGATCCCATCTCACATGAAGAGATGGCTCTTTAACTTGCCATTTTAACCTCCTCTATAATAAACACAAGTGATTCTATCTCATTTTGTCTTCTCTAGTAAATTGTCTACTCTTTTTTGCCCACTCTTACTAATTTTCAATTCCTATCTATTGAATTCTTTCCTGATGCCTACAAATATGTCTATGTACAACTCACCCAAAAAACCTTCTCACTTGATCCATCCATGCCTCCTTGCCACTAACCTATGTCTCCTCTCCTTTTTATGGCTAAACTTGTTCAGAAGGCTGATGATAGTAGCTTTATTTCGTTGCTTCTTAACTCTCTGCAGTCTGGCTTTTGATCTCAGAACTTCTCTCTCCAAAGTTACCAATGATCTCTTACTTGTCAAATTGAATGCCCTTTCTCAACACCAAGCTTTCTTGACCATTCTTCCACTTTGGATATATCCAATCACTTTTTTTCCCTAAATTTTTATGGTACTGCTCTCTCCTAGTTCTCCTCCCACATTTCTAATATTTCCTTTTCAGGTGGTAGATCTTTGCTAGATCTTCATCCAGATTGTGCCTAGACACAGATATTCATCAAGGCTCTGATCCAGACCTCTTTTTACTCTACAATTTCACTTGATGATCACATCAATTCCCATGAATTCAGATGTCATATCTATACAGATGATTGTCAGATCTATTTATCTAATATTAATTCTCATCTCATTCCTGACTTCCACTCTCATATCTTCACCAGCCAATTGGATATTTCAAACCAGATATCCTGTAGACATATTAAACTCAAAATGTCCTAAGCTGAACTCATTATCTTTTCCCCCAAAATATCTACTACTGTCAAGGACATTTTCATCTTCCCACTCTTCTAGGCTCAAGGTTGAGGTGTCATACGTGACTTCTCACTTTCCCTCACTCCCCATATCCAATATGTGACCAAGTCCTGTCAATGCAACCTTTATAACATTTCTAGTATGCAATCTTTTCTCTCCTCCGAAGTAGCCTTTCCCTGATGTAGGCCCTCATGCCTCATCATCTTATACCTGGACTATTGCAACAGTTCACTGGTTGTTCTTCCTGTCTCAATTCTCTTCCTACTTCAGTACATACTTCACTCAGTTTTCAAAGTGATCTTCCTAAAGCCCAGATCTGACCATGTCACCTCCATCCTATTCAATAAACACCAATGGCTCCTTGATACTTTCAAGATCATATATAAAATCCTCTGACTTCTCAAAGTCTTCACAACTTATGATGTTCCTACCTTTCTTATCTTTTTATACCTTTCTCATCTCTATGTACCATGCAATGACCATGCATGACCTCCTTGCTATTTCCTATAAAAGATACTCCATTTCCCTACTCCAGAAATTTTCACTGACCGTTTCCCATGCCTGGAATGCTTCTTGACTTTCTTGGCTTTTTTAAAGTCTCAGCTAAAGATTTTACCTTCTGCCAAAAAATGTGGTTAGGCCTTTCTGGATATTAATGCATTCCTTCTGAAATTATTTCCAAATTATCTGATTATCAGATATTTATCTTGTTTGCACATAACTTATTAAATGTTGCCTCCCCCATTAGACTATAAACTTCTTGAGGAGAAAGAGACTATTTTCGCCTTTCTTCATACTTCCTAACTCATAATAGGCACTTAGCAAGTATTTTTTGGCTTGATGTAATAAAGATTACTGCAATTAAGGACAAGAAACATAAGGTAATCAACAAATATAGAGGAAGATCATGAATTGCATGCATGGCTACCCAAAACAGTGAAATTCAGTGGAAATAAAAACCAATCTATAATAAATTGGCATAGAGTTCAACTAATCTAGATCATCCTAAGAGTATGTATGGATGAAACCAGAAGAATAACAAATAGACACAAAATAAACTAATATAACAACATTGTTAAATCTGTTCTGCTATCATAATCAATAATCGCAGAAATACCACATTTAGATTCTAATATTTCAGTATCCAATGTGCCATATAAGAAAGTAGAGATTGTATTTAAGAAAATTATGTTGTATATGGCAATTAGAGCTAACCCAAGTCTTCTTCACAAAGAAGAAATCCATGCAAAAGGAAACGTGATTAAATAGAGAAATTTTTAGCATGTAGCATAGGGAATGATTATGAAGAATAGTAAAAATTATAAGTGCTTTTTTTGCCAAAAAAAGGGAGATAAGAATGCAGTCTATATCTCTTTTTCCATCTTTATAAAATCTTTATAAAAAACAACATATACACATACACAATATATACAAATATGTGTGTGTACATATATATGTGTCTGTGTTGTGTTAAGGGTATTCTTAATAAAAATATAAAATAGAGTCATAGGTTTTGAATCCAGAACAATATTTGCCTCCATTCTATAGATCAGGAAACTGAGGTATTTAGAAGGTGAATGCCTTGTCATATACCACACATCTAATAGTAACATTCAGGAACAACTTTAATATAGTTCTCTTTCAAGAGAACCTCCTAGCTTTGATAAATGATTTTTTAGCAACAGACCACATTTTTACAGTCACATAACTGACTAACATGCTAAAGAACCACCTCATCCAGCCATTCTCCTCTATTTCTACTAGATTCCTCTTTTCCCTCTTCAAGTCTTTCTAACTCAATATCACTCCATGGTTTCTGTTCTTCTTAGAAGAGAACTAAATTTGAGATAGCCACAGCAACAAAACCCTGATATTCAGACAATTTCCTCTATGTCCCTCTCAGACTCATAGTACCATGCTATGATTTGGACTGCTCCCAGATAGCAACATAAACCTTAAAGCAACTGGACAAATGGGAACCTTCTTTCCATCTGACTTGCATTGTCCAAAAAACTTTCAGTTATATCAGGGAGCAAAGAACATGTTATGTTTCTCATGTTGTAACATATGCTTTATGTCTGTTGTGGAACCTAAAAGAAGAAAGTTATTAGGGATGGAAAACACATTGCACAAAAAGTGTAGCCAAAAACAATCCACATTGCTTAAAATTCAGAGTACCCTTAGCTATAAATGTGTTCCTGCCAGTTTGGGAAATGTTTATATAGTTATAAAACCTCAGAGTTCAAAGCCATGGAAAAGTAACATTTGTATCTCTAATATTGGCCTATCACACAATAATTAAGGGAGACCAGGCAGTCCTACATTCCTTTTCTAAATTTAGATGTGTGTCCAATTAACTTAACTTTCAGCTTTTAGAGAATGTTTAGTACCTTTACTCTCAATTTCATGCAAATAATTAGTATTTCTAGAACACCAAAAAAAAATCATTAAAAAAGTGTCATTCCTGTCATCAGCAACCTTAGTCCATGCTTAATAAGTCTAATATTTTCTTCTTTAAGGTGAGCTAAACACTCCATTTATGAATTGAATTTCAAACTTTTAAAAGCACAATTGATAGTCCCATCAAGTTATTTGGGGTTGTTTGTTTGTTTCCTTCCTACAACTGATTTTTTTAAAAAAAGGTTCAAATTAATTTGAGAATATTCTATCCTCTAAAATGTGCAATGTTAGACCTTTATCTATTAATTTTACTGGAGGGGGAAGAATCAAAAGCCCACCAATTATATAATTGTTCAGAATCAAAAAGCTCCCCTCCTTTGGGACTAATTCTAGTTATGAAGACTTTCTAGTTAAATAATTTTTCAAAATCATTAGAAGTCAAAATCAAAAGCTGAGAAAGTACATTTGTGTGTGTATATATATATATATATATGCATATATATATATATACATACCTTTTCTAGTTCTAAATCTGAGATCTTATATCATTGATTTATAACCTTTTGTCATGGTATAATTATTAAACTTTACAATGTTTTCTTTACAATGAGTACTACATCTGCTTCCCTGTCTTGCTCCATAGAACAAGCCCCACAACAATAAGCTTATCACTTCTAAACTCATCATCATACTGTTAAGTCAAGCCTTGATTGACATCACTTCCCTCAGCCTCCTCTCTCTTCTAATTGGAGGGCTGGAGGGGAGAGTACCAAACTCTTCCCAAAGCCTTCCTTTACAGAGGGGAGAAACTGAACTCTCAGTTCATTCTATTGTGTATTTGTTATTTTGTCTAGTTTCAACTCCATATAATAAGATGCTTTCTTGTTTCCCTTTCCCCTTCTTTTCTTCTTTCTTTAGTATATGGTCTCCTCTTTTAGATGGGAAACTCCTTGAGGACAGGGCCCACTATTTCTTTTTTTATTAATTGTATCCACTGGATTTAGAACAGAATCTGACACCTAGGGCATGCTTAAGAAATGTTTATTGGATTGGATTCAGTAATCAGTAACAAACTGACCAATATTTTGAAGTCTGTCCACTTCATAAATTGCAAATCATAAACTACCTCTACATCTCTACTGAGATAAATTTTGATGGGTCTTTTTATTTTAAACCAGGAGCTTATAAGCAACACTGGATCTGTTCTCCAGTGGAATTATGTCAGGTTGCTAAATGTTAAGACCATAGCTCTCTTCAAGTATTTGAAAGGCTATCTTAGTGATTTGATCTTTTTTTTATTTGGATCCAAAAAACTAAGAGCAAAAGGTGATACTTATGCACATATGAGGTTAGGAAAACTTCCTAAAAATTAGAGCTGTTAGAGCTGTTCAAGAGTAGAAAAGGCCTCCCTTGATTTTTAGTGGATTCCCATTAATTGAAGGTCTTCAAATAGAGTAAGTTATAGTGTGGGTTTTCTTCACGTGTGGCCTGGAATAGATGGCCCCTAAGATCTCTTTTGACTCAGAATATCTATGATTCATATTTCTGTTAATAGACCTACAAGGGAATCACTGCCTCACACAGACATTCCTTTTATTACAAAAAACCTGATTCATAGCATCCCACCCACAATGTAAAAATATCTGGCCAGGGCATTATAGAGATAGTGGCAGGCTCTTTGGGGTATGTTAGAAGTATTTCAGGAGTGGCTATTGTTTTTTCTCTATCCACATAGGATAAGTTGCAGTCACACCAACTGTGGCTTACAGCAAGGTAGAGATAGCAATATTTCCTATGAATTGCAGGAAGTGCTACATGTGCCTACAAAACATCTTAGATATCTTTTTCATCTGATAAAGGGTTTTTTTTGGGGGGTGACACAAAAGGGTTCTATATATACTTAAAGAGAATTTGCCTAGACAAAACAGTGAAGGTTACAAAAGCTTCAGCACCCCAGTCTCTTTCTACAGTCTTAGTGGCACCTCCTCCTCCCAGAAATCATAACATCATAGATCTAGAGACTGAAAAGACCTGAGAAGCCATCTAGATCAATCTCATTTTACGGATAAGAAAATTAAAACCAGAGAGGTCAAGGGATTCATACAGGTAAATAGAAGTCACCCCAAATGTTCATAGGGACTATTTGTGTCTGATCTGTGGCAGAACATTGCAATCTTATATTGGTCTGATCAGTCACAGTTGAACACACTGCAACTCGACTCTAACACAGTGATATCTTCAACAAGGAAGGATAACAACCAACTAAGAAAAAACAAAAACAAAAACAAAAAACAGAGGAAGGTTCAACAAACAGAGACAAAACGGATTGAAAAACTCCAGAAAGGATGAAAAATAAGAATACTGGCAAAACTCTGTGGCAGAAATAGGAGTATGAGTCCCTGTCTTGTTCACCTCTCTCTCTCCCTCTAGGACCTGGAAGAGAAGAGCAGCCACTTAGCTTTTTCTTATGTCATTTTTTTATTCAGAAGGGTATTTTCCTTGGAAAAAGAGACAGAAAGAGTAAAGAGGGTCTTTAAGAGATACTATGTGGGAACCAAGATGGCGGAGATGAGACAGGAGTCTCTGTAACCTCCTCTAACCTTCCCTGAAACCAACAACATATGAAGCCTCTAGACTGATTTTGAAGTAAAAAAATCCACAATATCTAGAGGACAACACATTTCTAGAAGAAGATACTCTGGAAGAACTTCAAAACTGGTCTGCTTTAATTGGGCAGGAGGGTGGTCTGCTGAACCCAGACTGCAGCACAAGGAGACCGGGGCAGGGAGCTGAAGAAGGAATTGGAGCGTTGTGCTTTTCACACATCTGGGAGTCTTCTGTGGGCCTCTTGGGCCAATCTGTCCTGATTGTAAGCAGGTGGTTTGGAAAATCTGCCTTTTGTGGGGGGTAGATTGTGAACCACTGAACCCCTGATGAGCAGCCGGACCTAGTTGCCATTACACCGCACCCTAAAGCAATCAATCAATCAGCTGAACTGATCAGCACCTGAAATAACTCAATCAGCAGAACTGCCCCAGGGCAAATTAAAGCAGCTGTTCCTCCTTTGCCTTGAACAGACCTCACACCTTTAAAAAAAAAAATTAGTAAAAAAACAAAAAGAGCTCTCACCATAGACAACTTTTATGGAGAGAGGGAAGAACAGACCTCAAATCCTGAGGTCCCTAAAGATAAACCAACTCCAGAAAAAGCCCCAAAAAGAGACAAACTGGACTCCATGCCACAACGCTTTCTTTGAAGATTGCATAAAGAATCTTAAAAGAGAGTTAGAAGAAACATGGGGAAACGAAATGAGATCACTGCAAAATAAAACAGAAAAAATGGAAAAAGACTACAATGAACAAATTGGCCAATTATAAAAGGAGCTAAAAACAGTACCTGAAAAAAAATAAGACATTAAAAATTAGAATCGAACAAATGGAAGTGAATGACTCATCAGGACTTCAAGAATCAGTCAAACAAAAAGAAAAAAATGAAAAGATAGAAAAAAACATGAAATATCTCCTAGGAAAAACAACTGACCTGGAAAATAGATCTAGGAAAGACAATCTAAGGATTATAGGGCTTCCTGAAAGCCATGATGAAAAAAAGAACCTAGATACTATCTTCCAGGAAATCATAAAAGAAAATTGCCCTGATATTTTAGACTTAGAAGGCAAAATACTTATTGAAACAACCCACCAATCACCTTCTGAAAGAAACCCAAAAATTAAATCCCCCAGGAATATCGCGGCTAAATTCCAGAACTATCATACCAAGGAAAAGATATTACAAGAAGCCAGAAAGAAACAATTTAAATATCGGGGAGCTACAATTAGGATCACACAGGACCTAGCAGCTTCTACTTTGAAGGATCGAAGGGCCTGGAATCAGATATTCCAAAAGGCAAAGGAACTTGGATTACAGCCAAGAATAAGTTACCCAGCTAGAATGAGCATTATCTTCCAGGGAAGAAGATGGTCTTTCAATGATATAGGAGAATTTCACCTATTTCTACTGAAAAGACCAGAACTGAACAAAAAATTTGATCTACAAACACAGAACACAAGAAAAACATAAAAAGGTAACAAGAAAAAAAAAAACAGAAGAACTCTTGAGGACTATATTTATGTTATTGATACTTATAGAATGACTTACAGAATAGAATAGAATTGATTTTATGATTTTATTATTACATTATGATTATTATGATATGATTATTGTGATTTTAAGATTATTATGATATGATAATCTGAAAAAGAAATTAGAGGTAGAAAAGGGATAACACTGGAAGAAGAGGAAAAGGAGGTAAAATAAGGGAAATTACATCACATGTAGAGGCAAAGAAAACCTATAAGAGGAAAAAAGGGAGGGGAATGAGAATTGTGTTAATCTCCATCTCATCAGATTTGGCTCTGAGGAAATAATAGATGTATTGGGTATCAAAAAGAAACTTGTCCTATTTTATAAGGAAACAGAACAGAAAGGAGGAAAAGAAAGGGAATAGACTAATAGAAGGGAAAATAGAAGAATTAAGGGAAAGGTGTAAAAAAAGGGGGTAGGGCTCTAAAGGGGAAGGATTGTTTGAGGGAAGTGGTTATCAAAAGCAAAATACTAAGGAGGAGGGAAAGGGGATAGGAAAGAGAAAAGCATAAGCTAGGGTAAATAAGATGGCAGGAAATACAGAATTAGTTATTTTAACTGTGAATGTGAATGGAATGAACTCTCCCATAAAGCAGAAGCGGATAGCAGACTGGATTAAAAACCAGAATCCAACAATATGTTGTATACAAGAAACACATCTAAAGCATAGAGACACATACAGGATGAAGGTAAAAGGCTGGAGCAGAATCTATTATGCTTCAGGTGAACAAAAAAAAGCAGGGGTAGCAATCCTGATCTCAGATCAAGTAAAAGCCAAAATAGATCTAATTAAAAGAGATAAGGAAAGAAACTATATTTTACTAAAGGGTACCATAGACAATAAAGCAGTATCAATATTAAACATATATGCACCAAGTGGTATAGAATCCAAATTCCTAGAGGAGAAACAACAGAAATGCAAGAAGAAATAGACAGCAAAACTATAATAGTGAGGGATCTCAACCTCCCTTTCTCAGAATTAGATAAATCAAACCACAAAATAAATAAGAAGTTAAGGAGGTAAACAAAATGTTAGAAAAGTTAGGTATGATAGATTTTTGGAGGAAATTAAATGGAGACAGAAAGGAGTTTACTTTTTTTCTCAGCAAATATTTTTTACATTCAAAGGTTCTGATAAAAGCCTCATTTCTAAAATATATAGAGAATTGACTCAAATATATAAGAATTCAAGCCATTCTCCAATTGATAAATGGTCAAAAGATATGAACAGACAATTTTCAGATAAAGATATTGAAACTATTTCTAGTCACATGAAAAGGTGCTCCAAATCAGAGAAATGCAAAGTAAGACAACTCTGAGATACCACTACACACCTGTCAGATTGGCTAAGATGACAGGAAAAGATAATGACGAATGTTGGAGGGGATGTGGGAAAACTGGGACACTGATACAGTTTTGGTAGAACTGTGAATGGATCCAACCATTCTGGAGAGCAATCTGGAACTATGCTCAAAAAGTTATCAAACTGGGCATACCATTTGACTTAGCAGTGTTTCTACTGGGCCTATATCACAAAGAGATCTTAAAGGAGGGAAAGGGACCCACATGTGCAAAAATGTTTGTGGCAGCCCTTTTTGTAGTGGCAAGAAACTGGAAACTGAAAGGATGCCCAACAGTTGGAGAATGGCTGAATAAATTATGGTATATGAATGTCATGGAATATTATTGTTCAGTAAGAAACGGCCAGCAGGATGATTTCAGAGAGGCCTGGAGAGACTTGCATGAACTGATGCTGAGTGAAACGAGCAGAACCAAGAGAACATTATACATGGCAACAAGACTATACGATGATCAATTTTGATGGACATGGTTCTTTTCAAAAATGATGTGATTCAAACCAGTTGTTCTGCGATGAAGATAGTCATATACATCCAGAGAGAGGCCTGTGGGAACTGAGTGTGAACCACAACATAGCATTCTAATGCTTTCTGTGAATATTTCCCTGCATTTTGTTTTCCTTAGGTTGTTTTTTTTTCTCTCTTTCTAGATCTGATGCTTCTTGTGCAGTAAGATAACTGTATAGATATGTATACATATATTGGATCTGTCATATAGTTTAACATATTTAGCATGTATTAGATTACCTGTCATCTAGGGGTGGGGAAGGGGGGAGGGAAGGGAAAAGCTTAGAACAAAAAAAAAGTTTTGCAAAGGTCAATGTAGAAAAATCACTCATATGTTTTGTAAATAAAAAGCTTTTAATAAAAAGAGAGAGAGAGAGAGAGAGAGAGAGAGAGAGAGAGAGAGAGAGAGAGATAACTGTACCCTAGGCCATATTGACATTTATTTCCCAACTACAAAGATATATTTTGGGCATGGTCAATGCCAGAATGTTTTGCTTAACTATGCATATTTAGATAACGCATGGAATAGAGATCCAGGCTTGGAGTCAAGAAGACTCCTCTTCCTGAGTTTGAATCTAGCCTCAAAGACTGATTAGCTGTGTGATCCTGGGCAAGTCACTTAAGCCCATTTGCCTCAGTTTCCTCATCTGTAAAATGCACTAGAAAAGGAAATGGCAAACTGCTAGAGGGAAAACAAATAAATTTCAAGCAATTAAAAAAAGTAAATAATATTTTAAAAAATATATATGAGTGAAGAAAGGACTGTTGTAAACCTTACAGGATGCTACAACAGGACAGGAGAAGAATGGGTATTGTACTTTTGCAACAATATCATTTTCTCATATTTAATGTATTTTTACATTTTACATTTTTAATGTAAATGTAAATAATACTTTAACTATCCTTTTATTTCAGTATTCCAAGAATTTATGTTTTCACTGGTATGATGTTCTTTCCACTGAAACAAAATACAATCCATCCAAGCTGATCTAAATTTTCCAAAGTTCCTAAACTGTTTTACTATTGCATGAAAAAATTCATGTGATAGTTTTTATTAGTGTCCCTCCACAACTGCCCCCTTCCCAATTTATCTAGGCTTCCCTCAACTAATGGAGACATTGTCAAATTACCAATCCATACTGCTGAAACTTTTCTAATTTGATGAGATGTCTAGAACTTGTATTATACTGGCAAAGCCTTTAACATTCAAGATCAACTCCACACCACGTTGAAGCATCAGAGTAGAGATTCAGATTAAATTCAATCTAATCATATTATGGGTTAGATAAGCTTTTCTAAATTAGTATAGGAGCCTAAACACTTTTTATAACATTGATCTTTCTCTCCATTGGCCTTTGCCTCTACTAATAAACATGTTCTTCTCCCCAATACAATAAAATTAATTTCTGCCTCCTGATTACGTTCTCATATCCTAATTATTTTTAATCCTTTCTATCAAGTTTAACAAAATTGTAACATTTTAAATTCTGAACTGGTTCTTTTTCTTCCTTCCCACCTCAAACTAGAGAAGGGCATCATTTTGACACAGATTTTATAAACTTGTAAAACCATATTAAGCATACTTATATTTATTGATTCTTTCTTTGGAAATTGATAGCATCTTCCTTCATAAATCCTTTGTAGTTAATTTTGAGTATTTATGATACTTAGAATAACTTAGTAGACCCACAATTATTCTTCTAACAATATTGTTGTTATTATATACAACATTCTCTTAGTTCTGTTCATTTCAGTCTTCCTTATTTCATGCAAGTTTTTCCATGTTTTCCTAAAAAGAAAAACTAAAAAGCAGCTCTTTCCTTACATTTCTTAAAATACACTAGCATTCCATAACAATCATCACAAACAAAACTTGTTTAAATGAGCATCCCCTCATTTTCCATTTCTTTGACATCACAAAGAAATCTATCATAAATATTTTAGGACATATAGTTTCTTTTCCTTTTTTCCCTGATCACCTGAGGAAACAGACCTAAAAGTGACATTGTTGAATCAAGAGTATGAATGGTTTTATAACTCTTTGGGCAAAATTCCAGATTGTTCTAGCAAACTTTTTGGAGGAAAAAAAAGTGAATATTCTGTCTCCTTTTCCTCAGCACCTTCTGATTCCTTCAGTACCAATCTAGTGTTCTTCACTCCTCCCCTACACTGTTGAGGGTAAAAAAGAGCTTACTAAATGATTACTGAAACAAGAACATTTTCTCAGTCTATCTTATTTGACCTCTTTGAAATGTTTAACAATAATATTCCCTATCTCTAGATACTAACTCTTTTTTTGCTTTCCCAGACACATGGTCCTGATTTTCTTCTCTGTTTCTTTTTTAAATTTTTTTTCTTTATCCCATCCTGTCACAATAATATCTAATTTTATATAGTTCTTTAACATTTGCAAAACATTTTCATATATTCTCATTTGGGATTTTTCCAAGTTTCTCTTTTAGTCTTCCTCTTTTTACTCTCTCCTTTAGCAATTCAACAATGATCTTCCAAATCTTAATTCCAGCCATGAACTTTCTCCTAAATTCCAGATTTCCACTTCCAATTGTCTTTTGGATATCTCTACCATCTGTCCTGGCAGAATCTCAAGCTCAGCATGTTCAAACCTAAATTCAAAATTAATATCCCTGCTACCTCTACACCACCCCCTTTGTAAACCTGCTCCTCTCCTGACTTCTCAATAAGCCTTATATTCATCTTTATTTATTTCCCTTATTCTCTACTCATAAGCAACAAAAAGTCCTGTCAATTTCATTTCTACAATATATCTCTCTTATTCAACATCTTTCTGAAATTATTATCATCACCTTTCAATTTTCTCCTTATCTCTCCCCTATCCAATCATGTTATAATAATCTTTCTAAAGCACATATTTTATATCATTTCATCATTCAAAAACATTGAATGGCTCCCCATATCTACTGATTAAAATCTTAACTCCTTAAACTGGCCTTCAAAGTCCTCCATTAATTGATCTTTTAAATATTATCACTTAGTATTCTTTAGTATTGTACATTCCAATCAAACTGGAATATTCTCTGTAATCTGCTATAGTTTTTGCCATCTTTTTTTTCCTTTGCACATGTTGTTTTCTCTCCTTGTATACCTTCTCTGCCCCACTCAACCCTATCTATACAGCCCTACCAACTGAAAATCTCTACACTTTCTCTAAGACAAATGTCCATTATAGCATTCTCTGATTCACCTTAGTTGTTCAAATCTGTACCTTCTCTGGGCTTTAAATTAAATTGTAATCTTATAAAAAGCTTCTTTATAAACCCACTACCTTGAAAGACTGTTTCTGAGCATGTCCTACTGATATTTGGACTATAATATCTTTAGGTACAAAAAAAAGAAACAAACATGTTTTATGAATCTTTGTATGATCAAACTACCCCTCAAATGTGCCTGAAAGTGATACTAAGAATCAAATGGCACTTTCATACATCTACTCAAAACAACATCTCAAAAGCTCTAACCAGTGTTTTGCTTTTACCAGACCAAAGTATGAAACATATTAATTCAAAGCAAAAAAAAAAAATTTAATAGAATAGCAAATAACAGGGAAATTTGCCCCCTCCCTTCACCAATACACACTTTTCTATACCTATTTTTATACCTATTCACACACTACTGGTAAGGGAAGGAACATGTATTCAGGGAGCTCATGTGAGGAAAGAAAACACTTATCTATAACAACTCACACTGTGGGGGACTGTGTCCTACTGGGAACATTCCTCTCTCTTCAAAGTTCTCCTTTGCTTCTCCTCTGCAGTTGCTGATGTCATCTTATATCCCTGAGATGGCATCTGCAAGGCTATTCTCTCTGCTAACCTATGCATTGCTCTCTCTACAGAGCTGCTGAAGTCTAATTATCATTTCTATTGTGTTATCTTCTGCTGTTTCTCCACTGTATTACTGCTTTCTATGGAGTCTCTTTTTCCCCTCTCAAAACTGTTTCATAAGATAGGCCATAGCCCAAGTCTATTTGGTTTCTTTTTTGAGTCTGACTATAACTATATCCAGTTTAGGTCAATGCTGTCTTTTTAAATGATCATTCCCTTGTTCCTGCCTATTCTTTGGATTGGGACAAGAAAATTCCTTTCAACTCCTATTGTGTCCCTAGCAACTATCACTGAGCCATGTACATTACTGCAGAACTTCACTTAAGCTAGACTAGAAAAATCAGGTGGAACTGTCAATCTTGTCTTGTGTTTTTGCAACAACATCCAGGTCATTGTTATCCACACATCTGCATCCCATTCTCTAATATATGGACTTCAATGTATACATTCTGCTAAATAAGTGAATGGAAAAATTCATCAAAAACCTCAAATAACTATCAGATAAGCAAATATTGGGAGCTAATTGGTTAATAGAGTCTGCCAATATTTAACAACAGATAAATACATAATACCTAAGCTATCTTCACAGACTTTTTAAATGTTTTATTGACCCTTTAAAAAAATTTTCTTGGTCAAGCAGCACTAAGAGAACATTGAACACAGTAACAACAAGATTATCTGATGGATAATCAACTATCCATCTTTTCCATATCCATTTTTTTCCTTCCTGGTCTGATTTTTCTTGTACAGCATGAGAAATGTGGAAATATATTTAAAAGAACTGTACATATTTAACCTACATCAGATTAGTTGTCTTGAGGAGGAGGGAGACAAGGGAAGAAAATAGAAAAACTGGAACATAAATCTTACAAAAGAAAATGCTGAAAACTATCTTTACATGTATTTGAAAAATAAAATACTATTGATTTTTTTTAAATCTTCTTAGTAATATACAACCTTTCCTTGTTTCAAAGTATAGTTAAGCAAAACAAATAACTACTTCATTGACTATTTGTTGCATTACAGTAGCTTCAGGTTAGATAGTGACAAACTCAACTAACATTTTCCATAATCTAGGCATATGATATAAAAATAAAATTAATTCTTCATTTCAATATACATATTTAGTGTAATTTGAGAGATTCATGAAAAGAGTCCCTCTTTGACAAATATTTCATACTCCTACCTGTTTTTTTAGTATTCGTGACTTAAAATGCAAGCATGTTACCTAGGAAACAATTCATTAGCCAGTTGGGATATATTAGTTCATCAGTTCTCTAGTAAGAACCAAGAAATGAGATTTAAGGAATCTAAAGAAAAAAAAATGTACTAATTAACAGAGTATTATGGTAAAGAGAAGGCTGGAAAGAGCTGTGTGACAATTGTCAAGGAAAGATGAGCTCAAAGGATATGCTACAGTGGAGGACACAAAATAACCAGAAAACAGCCTAAAGATATTGAATGCTAGCACAAAGTGAAGATATCCAAAAATAGAGGGGAAATGAACTAAGAAAGGGGGAAAATGAATACCAATTACATACTATATCTACTTTAAAATGTTGCCTGAAGATATAGTCATAAGACACCATCACCAAGGAGTTCAAGGTACTAAGACATTGTTTCCAAAAGCTTTATGACTTCCTTGTAAGGCAAGAAGCAACTGTAGTTATTTCCATCAAAGATAAAACTCCTAGGCAGATAGAGACTAAGTAATTTGACTAAGGTCATAATGAAAATACAATTTTTAGCTTGGAACAGAATGTAGTCCTCCTAATTCATAATGCAGTTCTCTAGCCAGCTCCCTGGATAAATAATAAAGACAAGAGAGAAGTTAGGGTTTTTGTTGTTGTTGGTATTGTTTTGTTATTGTGCAGTAGTTCATAATTTGGATTCCATGAATTTTAAAAATATATCATATCTCAATTTAATTGGCTTCCTTTGTAATATTACATATTTATTTTGTGTATCTAAAAACATCATTCTAAAAAGGTATCCATAGACTTCATCATACTGCCAAAGAGGTTCATGTACAAAAAAGACTAAGAATCCCCAAGATATACCATGGGTTCTCTAAGTGGCATCTGGAGCCTCTGACCATCTATTTTCTTAATTAAAGCCCTTTCAAGTCTAATTCCAGTCTTCCTTTTCATGGATTCACTTCATATTATTTCATTTCACTACTTAACCATCTAGCTAAGCTGGACTCAATGCTGATCATTGAATTTAACACTCTCCTAGTCAGTGTCTTTACACTGGCCTACTCTCATTTGTCCCTTTACGAATCTCCTAATTTTCTCACTTCCTTTTCAGGTGGTAATCTTTTAAAATAAACCTTTTCTTATTCTCAAAGTTGATGGTATTGTCTCCCTCCCCAAATTATCTTGCATTGATTTTTCTCTGTAAATACTAAATAAATATGGTATATGATAAATAAATTCATTTTCATTAAATTTTATTCTTAATTATATTATTTTATGTGTTAAATTTTTAGAATATATAAATCATATATGTTGTATTCCTATCTCTATACCTCCCCACTCCTTAAGAGCAGGGATTGCTTCATATTGGCTTTGTTTTTCCAATACCTAGTACTGTGTATTGCATACAATAGGTACTCAATAAATGCTTCTTAGCTTGTTGAATTAGATTCGGTATTAATATTTATTATAAGAAAAATAGGCATACTTTTGTTTCTGTCAATTAATAGTTTATGCATTTATGTTTGATAAAAATGAGATAATAAAAATGAGCCACATTGTTAGCTCAGTGAAAGTACCATTCATCAAGGAGTTTGCTAGTAATCGATTAGCAAACAACTTGGGGTGGGGGGAGGGAATATATACATGGCACACTAAATTTAAGCTGTATTAATAATATTTTCTCCATTGCTTTCTTAAGCCTAGACTGTCAACAAAATAATAAATCAAGCTTTAATTTGTATTATTTGCTGAGCTGGCTCCAGCTCCCAGCCTTTATCCCATTTATTATTATGGTAGGAATGTGGATGTGTGTATTTCAGAAGTAAAAGGGATAGTTAAGTACTTTCTTCACAATAATCCTTTGAAGTAGATTGAAAAAAAATAAAACTTATCAGTATTTTATGGTGCAGTTAGTTAAAAAGCATTTATTAAGCACTTACTATTTTCAGGCACTGTGATAAACACTGGATATACAAAGACAATAACATAGTTCCTACCCTTACATGGTCCTTGCAAAGACAATAGAGTATTAACAACATACTTAGAACAGATAAGTGCACTGAAGGCTATTTATGGGCCAAAAACTTATGGTGCATCTCAATTAGTCAGTAGTGATAGTGTCACACTGATTAGTGATAAAAACATGATCCTAGAGAAATGGGTTAAATTCCATAGTGTTCTCAACAGACTGTTATTAATCAATTTACCTCAAGTTAAAATCAATTAATCCCTAGCTGAAGTTTGAGTTTCATTAGGTTAGTTTTGTGTGGTAAAGCAAGGGACTGGGTACTGATTCTATTCCAGCTGAGATTAACAAGGTGGAAGGGGGAGAGAGGGTCCATTGCTCATACAAAAACTGATTGAAATTCTCCAGATTGCATGGCAAAAGGAGGTTTTGTCCCAGGGGTTCAAGGATGGCTCCATTGTCCATCTTTAGAAAAGTGAAGGGAATAGATTGTCCCGTGATAATCATGGGGTAGGGGGAAGAGGAAGTGTGTGTGTGGAGGGGGGTCCTCTCTCTTAGTCATTGCTGGTAAGATTGCTGGTCAGAGTCCTCCTAAAATAGGTTTAGATATGTAGAATTAGTTGTAAGGTAATCTGAAAGGAAAAGACACTAACCCCTGAGGAGATGAGGAAAGGCATCCTATTAAAAAGGTAGAATTTGAGCTAGAAGAGGAGCTCAGGGAGGTCAAAAGATCAAGATAAGGAATCAAAATATTCAAAGCATGGAAGCCCTCCAGTTGCAAAGGTAAGGAAATGGAAAATGGAGTGTGGTGTTCAAGAGATAAACTAAAATGCTAGGAGATAGTGACTTAATTAAGGTTATACACCTGGTAACTAGGAATGGTTTCTAAACCAAGTATTCTGTCTTTATACAATTGATCTTAGGATCAAACCATCAACCTCATAGCCTATGAGCCTAAAAAGCCAATTGTTACTGTTTCAAAATCTGATCCTTCAAGAAATTTCATTTAGTTTCTGCTTCAATTATGGTTCAAGAAGTCACAGTCTCTCACCATACAGAAATCTCTGCCCCTCAGTTTTAAGTAGTTAACTGTCAGGAATTGGTTGTACTTGAGTAAACAAAAGGCAAGAATCAGTATGGTATACTGCAAAAAAAAAAAAAAAAAAAATCAACTTGAAATCAGGAGAATCCTTTATTTAAATCCAGCCTCTAACACTCACTAACTCTGATTCCCTAGACAAGTCACCTTATTTCTTAACTTCACTATGAAATATTGTAAAATAACTATGATATCTTCCCACAATATTATTGTAGAATTTAAAAGAAATAATGTATGAAAACCACAAATGAATATCAACTGCACTTAGTAAGCTATTGCCAAAGCCTATTCATCAGCAAGTATACCTAAGGTGAGCTTCCTCAAGGTAACAACAACAATAATATAACCAGCATTTATATAGCAGTATAAGATTTACAAAGTGCTTTACAGATATGATCTCATTTCATCCTCAAAACAACACTGGGAGATAGGTACAATTATTATTTCTATTTTATAGTTAAGGAAATTGAGGCAAAAAGAAATCAAGTGATTTTCTAGGACCACATAGCTAGTTAAATATAGATGGTTGCTTTGAACTGGTATGGTTTGAACAGGACTTCAGGCCTAGTACTTTATCACTATGTCATCTAGCTGTCTCTATAGAAACACTGAAAGCAAGGATTTCCAAATTTCCTAAAATTGAGATTTTGTACAGAGTAAAGTTGAGGAGGACAAGTCTTCTCTACCATAATGGTATCAAATAGGGTGCTTTTAGTCTGAATCAAGTGGATCAATAAAAAATGAGTTTATTAACAGACTGAAAAATGCAAAATTAACATGGCATTAACAGAGCATGATAACTATTTCTGAGCTCACCTGATGAGTGGGAAGTAGTGTGGAATTCACTGTGACTTCACAAGTTCATTTTATAAGAAGCAATATCAGCTATCACAATACACAATAGAGATGTGAAAGTTTGAGCTTCCTTAAATAGGCAGCATAAATTCCAGGGTAGGCTTGGTTTTTTTTTTTTTCCTATTTATTCATTTCTTCTAAATATGGTCAAAGGCTAGTATTCTAGCTTTTTCTCATTGAGGCATTCATAAAATAATATTGCAATGGAGCTGAGATCCAGCAATATGCCCACCAGGTTTAAACCCTATAAAAAAATTAAGAATAAATTTAGGATTTGGTCAAAAATCTTTCCAGTAGGGGGCATTATCATTCCAACAAGAACATGGTCAAATTCTTGACCTGCTGGACTTGTGCAGTATTTCTTGCTTATTGTGCAGTGTCTAATACACACATGGGATGGAAAATATGTGCCATTTTCAAATTAAGTAATCCAAGCTGCCTAAAGTCTAGTCACAAGAAGAAATAAAAATAAGGTCAAATTGTTAAGCAGTTTTCTATTGAAGGTCAGTAATAAATACTTTATTTTAATAAATATCAGTGCATAAATATATTTTAGAGTAGATTCTCTATCCAATATATTAACTGTATTAACTATCAAAATTAAATATCCACAATAATCTGACACTTTTCTAAAAATTACAATAGCTATATTCAATTTAATTGTGTTGTAATTAGTGTACATAATTCCTAGAAAAATTCCCTTATGAAATTCTTTGAATATTTTAATGCCTGTAATTATGCATATCCTATTTTCTAATCTTATTTGAACTACTGGCTTTCCATGAACTTCAGTTCAATTATACCTCCCAAAATTCCAAATTATGCATATATAAAAGCTAGAATGGAAGACAGAACATATAAAAAAGAGGAAAAGAGATCAAGTTACAGACCTTTTTGCAATATTAGAAAAAGAAATCATGGGGGCAGCTAGGTGGCGCAGTGGTTAGAGCACCAGCCCTGAAGTCAGGAAGACCTGAGTTCAAATCTGGTCTCAGACACTTCCTAGCTGTGTAACCCTGGGCAAGTCACTTAACCCCGATTGCCTCAGCAAAAAAAGCAAAAAAAAAAAAAAAAGAAAAAGAAATCATGCCTCTCTTACTTCCCTAAGTTTCTATGTGTCTATATCAAGAGACAGACTAAAAAGGTAAATTAAATAGCTGTGGGTCATCTAACATTTCAGAAGCAAGTCCCTCTCCATAATTACAGAAGAGCATTATTCTTTCATTATTTAAAATAGGTGACACTTTCTGCCCTCATGGTCCATAGCCATTTATTTTCTCTATCCTTAGAGCTCCAGCTACTGGCAGATGAACATAAGAATAATTATAGTTCACTAAGTTCAACTGCACTTATATTTTTAAAAAGGTGAGAAGATTTGCAATCTTGTCAATGCTTTGCAATAACTCTTACAATCGGATTAGATTCTTGATACAAAAACTATTTGGAAGTACATAGGAAGCAAGGACTTGTGATTCATTGGTCAAAATAAATATATACATACATATATGTTTGTCTTGCAAAAATAGCACAGCTGATGCAATTTACCCTATGACAGCTGTCATGATCCACTGTGTTCTTTTTGTACTGTGTGTATCATAAAGGTGGGGTAGGAAGAGGAGGAGAGAGGGAAGTAAAAGGCACCTGAATATTCCACTGTACTATAAAGATGTCCTTTGCAGTCACAAGTTAACTCTCTAGCTCAGAGGATAAAACACCTGATGAATAGGAAGTAGGTTAAGTTTTTCTCAAATGAACATTGTGACTTCACAAATTCATTTCATAAAAACCAAATAATACTATCATGACACATGATAGATAAAAGTGAAAACTTTTGAGCTTCCTGAGAATAATTCTGCTAAATAGGATTGTGTTAAATTCTGTAAGCAATGAATTAGGTTATTTGCAGAGAAAAGAAAATTATGGTATAGTAGAGGTTATTCTTCATTGTCAGCACTCTGAAGTATCAGAAAATTTGAGAGAGGTAAAATATCCAATATTCAGATATAAAATATTTATACATCCTAATCTTGCCAAAGGTCAAATGTACAGGAAGAGTTTACCTTGTATAACTATGCTCCTAAAAATAATATGGTTAAATAGTTCCCAAGGTTTTTTCAAGTCCAGAATGACCTTAGGTCTCTACCAATTCTCAAATTGATCCAGGCCAATAAATATTGTATAATGAGTTGAACTCCAAACTTGTAACCAGAAGACCTGGGTTTGAGATCTGGATCTGCTACTTATTAGTTTATTGGCCTTGGATAAGTCACTTTGCTCCTTATGAACCTCAATTTATTATACAACTGCAAAAGGAAGTCAGAACTGCATGATCTTTAGTCAATTTTAGATTTAATATTCTGTTCCACCAAAACATACATGAACAAACATTTCCAGCACACTTAAGAGCCGAAATTCCCTCTTCCTCAAAAATAAAATATTAGAAGTGGGAGGGGAATCATGAGCAAAAGATGAATGAAAATAAATAAATAATCTGTCAATGTTTTTCAAGTGTGCCCAATTCTTTGTGATCCCATTTGGAGTTTTCCTGGCAAATTACATAAATGTTTGCCATTTCCTTCTCCAGATCATTTTATAAATGAGGAAACTGAGATAAGCAGGATTAAAGTGACTTGCCCAGGATCATATAGCTAGTATTAAATGTCTGAGGCTGGATTTGAACTCAGGTCTTCCTGATTCCAGCCTGGTGCTCCTCTACCCACTTCACCGTTTTGCTGACCTATCATTAGTAAACACAATAATTTAATAAACATATTAAACACCTACTCTTTAACCAAAGTACTTCTTAGAAATGGAGGTACTTAGCACTAAATGGAAACCAAAAGAAGCAAAATATAGTCCCTGCCCTTAAAGAGTTTTAAAATCTAACAGGATGAAAGAAAGAGAGGTGACCAAGACTAAGAAGGAGGAAGCTTCATCCTTAGAGTTTGTGATTAAACAACTGGCTCTGAGTTCAATTCACACTACTAGTATAACCTTGACCAAATCACAATCTCCCAGGACCTCATTTTCAGCATTTGGTAAGATCCAGACTACTTTTGAGGTCCCTTTCAGCTCTAGATGAACTCTAAATTTTAATTACTATATTTGCATAAACTAACACTTTGCCTGGCTTTTTCTTTCTCTTACTTTTTTTGTTGGAGCAGTTCCTGTTTCCAAACATTGGCTTACATTTGCTGGTCAGACTTGAGTTCTTACTACAATTTTTCTTCGCGTAGCACATCCCCTTCTCGATTAGATCAGATTTTCCCCTAAAACAAGTAGGCCACAACAAGTTGGGAGGTCATTCAGCGCAAGTGCCTTCACCCGGCTACCCTGACACAAAAGTGTTAAGAACATCTTCAAATCCTTCTCAGGCCAGTTCCTCAAACAGACCTAGAGGAACTGACTGGGGCCAGGAAAGCGTCCAGCTGAGACCTGAATGAGTCTAAAGTTGCTCAGAGTCAATCTGGCCGTAGTCAGCTAAAGCTGGGTTCTTAACACCCTTTCAAAGAGGTGAGACAGCTTTCATTGAAACTCATACTTCACAGTGAGAGATTTGGATCCTAAATACGGACTACTCAGAAGCTAATCAGTTTCAGAAAGTAATTTCCTAAGCTCTGAGTCAATCAATTAAACAAGGAGTTACGAAAAAGCTTACTGATAGTTCACAAATTAAAGCAATTTTCTCATTTAAAGGGCTTTACTTTTCACTTGAAACTCACAACGGAGTGAGTTATTTCAGAGATGCTGAAGCACAGCTTTCAAACACGATTCTTAGGAGGTGTCTGTTGGCTCATAGGGTGAGGGAGTGGGTGGGAGCACGCCGAGTCGTGCCCCTGCCTCTCTCCCCTTTCTGTATCAAGAACAGACATCGGGCCACTCGGCCCCATACCCGCGTCCTTTCTTCCCATCCTGGGTGGCTCCAGGCTCGTCTGGTGCGCCTCGCAGCACCCATGGAAAAGGTCAGCAGCCGGAGCCACAGAGTAAGATCTCTATCTGTTCCCCCCACCCGGCTACGGTTTACAGCTCCGATTTGGCACCACAGCGCATGAGCCCGAAGGGAGAACGCACGTCAGCACTGTTCTCAGTTCAATCCCCAGCCAAGGGTGGCGGGGACACCAGAGGCGGGAGCTGACATTTCTTTTGTTCCCCTTCCTACCCAGCAAATCCGCGCTGCCCGGGGGCGGAGTCGAAACTGTACGCCCTCGCCTTCCCCAGGCTCCGCGACTTATAAAGCCGCAGCAGCGGCGGGAGGAGCCCGAAGAGGCAAGTGTCTACAGCCCAGCCCGCGGATCTGTATCATGCAAAGTGTTATGTTCTTGACTTTCCAATCCAACTGCGGCTCCATGGAGAAAACTGCCAGCAGCTACCCAATGGGCGAGGAGAAGAGAGAAAAGATGAAGCGGACCATGTAAGCACTGACTCCCCATTCTCATTCCTTCTCCTTCTATGGGATTTCTTAAGAGACTCTGCTAGACGTCTGGAACCTTTCTCTCTGCTTAGAAAAGCATAGTAAAAGGGCATTTTATGATAGTTTCTTTTCAAAGTCTCAATCCCCAGAAAAGGAAGCTACAGTAAGATTGTAGAGATTTGAGGCTTTATTTTTTCACGGTTTTTAGGGGGTGTCATTAAGCAAGAATAAAGTTGGATGCATCTAATATACGAACATAACTTGATTTTTAAAAGAATAATTCATACTTCCTCTACCTCTTTAAACAAAAATAAAAGTAGCCTGAGAATCCTGCCTTATGGAGTAGCAGCCTTTGCATCTTTATTGTTATCTCCCCAAAACTGCAGCTCTGCCCAACTTCTTTCTTGTTTCTTGCATATGTATATCCTGTTAATTCAACAGGTGGAGGGTTTAAGCATTTACTTGCTAAGTGAATAGCAAAGTAAACCCACTAAGTTATTAAGCTAGGAGATCTATTTCTTTGGCTTCTCTCTTAGAAAGTATCGAAACTCTTCCCTTTTGTCTGAAAGGAGTAGCTTTGAATTGCTTTTGAGAACTATTGCATAAACTGTCCACATAGGGCTTTATCCAAAGCCTTCAATTTTTTTAGGAGTAAGGAGGAAACTAATTAGACTCTGATCTGACTCATTTCAGTGTCACTGAAGTAGACTTCACCAGATGATTGAAAATTGCCCAGAGTTGTCATAGCATCGCAGAAACTGAAATTTCACTTTGGCCAAAAGGAAAAAATGTCTTATTCACCACTTTATAGAATGACTTAAAGTTTCTCAATCATTGAAGCAGTTTTACCTCAGTTATTTAACAAGCCAGTTCAGATCATTTAAGATAAGTATAAATATTATTAGTACCACATAAGTATGTGGAATAGAAATGACATATAGTAACAAAGGGTCATTTCACCTATTAGTATAGTGAATTTTTTTTTGTATTTTTGTGAAATTTTTAATTTAATGAGATCTTATTTGCTTTTCTGTTGTTTAAGATTCTGCTTCTGACATTAAAAGAACTTCTTAGTAAACTATTAGCAGCTATTATGATTAAGCATCATTACTCATTGAATATAATTTTTTCCATTTAGCATAAAAGACTGGAAGACCCGTTTAAGCTACTTCCTGCAAAATTCATCTACACCTGGGAAGCCAAAAGTCAACAAAAAAGGCAAACAACAAGCTTTTATTAAGTAAGTTAGAGATCCCAAATTTAACTATAGAATGTTGTGTGATACACATTTTGCCTTTTCTTTGAAGCAGAGGAAATTTTTTTTTTTAAATGTATGTATTCATTTTTGCAGACCTTCTCCTGAAGAAGCACAGCTGTGGTCAGAAACTTTTGATGAGCTCCTAGCCAATAAATGTAAGTAAACATTTTAAACTCTATCTTAATTGATTTTAAAGGGGTTTGAATATATGAGATATAAATTAGTTTGATTTATTCTTAGAAGTTGGACATAGCAATTGTTTTCCAATGTCAAGTTTTATAATATAAGCAAGGTTTTCATTTTCCCCCCTCATTTATGTGGAAGCTCTGTCTTTGTGCATTCAAAGAACTGTGCTTTTGTTTTTGTTTTTGTTTTTACTTATTACTGGAATTGTGTGTAATTTTTATGCCTCCAGTAAAATATTTTCAGGTGGGAAAGGAAGGGATCAGCCTAATAGATTACAAATGCATTGGTTCACAGAGTTGAGTCAATTTTTCCATTGCGTACAATGTTTTCAAAGGGCTTAGTTCCCAGAGGATTTATGGTTCCACTAGAAATATTTCTTTTCCCTTGATAGCATAGTTTTTATATACTTGAACATGCTCTGGAATGACAATGTACCAACCTTAAGAAATTTACCTGCTGGCATTTAAATTATAAAATTTAGATCTTTGCAAGTTTGAATAAATTCTGGCAAGTTGCCATAACATAGAAAGGCATGTATTCAAGTCTAGGTTTGTTGAAAAGAAACACCAGGAAGGAATATAAGACATTCTGAACATTTCCCTCCTCTCTAGATGGTCTTGCTGCATTTAGGGCTTTTTTGAAATCTGAGTTTTGTGAAGAAAACATAGAATTTTGGTTGGCCTGTGAAGACTTCAAGAAAACCAAGTCTCCACAGAAATTGACCTCAAAGGCCCGGAAAATTTACACTGACTTCATAGAAAAGGAGGCTCCG
The DNA here is from genome assembly GCA_023553655.1 of Myrmecobius fasciatus. NCBI lineage: Eukaryota > Metazoa > Chordata > Mammalia > Dasyuromorphia > Myrmecobiidae > Myrmecobius > Myrmecobius fasciatus. The sequence continues at coordinate 189,584 of JAJPUD010000161.1, read as the reverse complement.
AAAGAGGTAATAATCCTACATCTTGTCAATATTTTTGAAAACTTCAAGTTCTTAAGAGAATTCTAGTGGTCTTTTTTTTTTTCCTAGTGAAAAGAAGGGCAAATATCTTTTTGTTCATTTGTTTGTTTTTGTAGGGCAAAGGTTTTTTTTTTTATGTCTACATAATTTTCCATAATTTCCCTAGTATTGGCTTAAAAGAAGGCATGGTCCTTGATATTTTTGGTGACACATTAGCTGCTATCATTATGTCATTTTGAAATGTACTAACTGCTTTCCACACAATAACCTCTCTTCAACTGATCATTGAAATGCTATCCCTTGTTTTTACAAATAATGAAACTGGCTCTGAAAATTTGGAAATGACCCACAATTACAAAGCTAGGAAGTATCAGAACTGAACTATTCTGAATTCATGTCATTTATTATAGTACTCTGAAATTTAGTTAATCAATATTAATTTGATATGCTGAAACTTAAACTATTATCCATTCCTATTTCAGATAAATATAGACTTTCAAACTAAAATCATGATTGCTCAGAATATTGAGGAGGCTACAACTGGTTGCTTCACTACAGCCCAGAAAAGAGTCTACAGTTTGATGGAAAACAATTCCTACCCCAGATTTTTGGAGTCTGAATTTTATCAGGACTTATGTAAAAATCCACAGATTACTAGAGCGCCTCAGGCTACATGAATGAGCATGGGAAATGAAGCAGAGCAACAGAACATTTGACTTTTTCTTGATGAGGAGGAAGGCCTCTGGCCCAAGAAACCCATAAAAACTGATGCTCTAAAAAGACAAGCATCAAAATGAGTCTGGGTATTCAGGAAAATTCACACAGAAATATTGGCTCTGCAAGCTGAATTGCGTGATGAATATCTAAGACAATAATGGCATAGGAGATGTGTTTCCAACTGTCTTGCAAGTGTTGTGTATAAAAGACAGTGAATCCACTAAGAGCTATGTATTTTTAATTCACATTGGGGAAGTCAATATTCCAGAGCAGATCTAAGACTATTCCTCTGAAAGTTTTTTTTTTTTTTTTTAATCAAATAGACCTGGGGGAGATCATCTGTAGTCGTGATTAAATGGCTATACATCTCTTCCTAAACTAATCCATGTTACCATTGTGTCTGATTGAAAGGTTTACTAATGTATATAGAGGTATGAAAGTCCATTTGACTGAATCATTTGTATTACTGTCCCTCATTTTGGGGGAAAAAAGTGGTCCACATATATGTTGTCACGTGTTGCAAGTTAAGGTTGTGTAGAACACTACCATGTTCATGAATGCTAAAAAAAAGTCTTGACGGCAGCTAAAACTTCAATGAAGTGGTCTTTGAATACTTGTTTTTAATAAATTTATTTTGATATTTATGACTGTTTTCTCTGTTTCTTCCATTTGTCCCCCCCTTGGAGAAGTCTTTTATGGGCTTGCACCAAAGATGTGGTGCCTACTAAGATTCATAAAGATTAAAAAGTCTAGAAAAACCCAAAGGAATGAATGACATGCATGAACCCAGGTATATGACTTCATCCTAGAATGAAAGCTCCCTCCACTAGTGCACATGAACAACTTTATAGTCTTAGAAAGTTGCCCAAGACATTGGAAAGGCAAGCAACTTTCCTGTGGTCCCCTATTCACGTATTAGGTACCAGCAGAAAGAGTTGAATTTAGTTCTTCCCAACTTCAGTGACCTTCCATCCACTCTCCATGATGCTTCTGTCTTTGGAGGTAACTATAGACAATATTTGAAGCTTCCCAACATTTAGTTGGGAATAAATAGTTCTGTTTATCAACTGAGGCACTAATAAAAGCAGAATATGTACAAGAAAAACATCCTTAGTTTTTTTTTTTATCCCAATCTGAGCAGGTGATGAATTTATCAGCTAAGTTAGAAGTTGAAAACTGATGTGCAACATGAAATTTAATATTTTAAAAACCATTAAGTTTAAGAAGCAGCATAAAAAAACCCAAAATATTTGAAGTTTCTGAACAAGCAAGTCTTTATGCATCAGACACTATGTTATATGTTAAGGATAAAAAGAAAAGGTCAGTTGCTGCCCTCAAAGAGTTTACATTTTATCAAGGGAGATGACATGTACACATTTGAGCACATAAAATCATTTATAAAATATATGCAAGATAATGGGTGGGAGAAGCCACTAATATCTGAGAACATTAGCAAAGAATTCCTTTTATCTAAAAGACAATCTTCAAACTTTCTGATAGAGGCAGGTTCCTTTTTATAAAAGACCCATAATTTAACTAGTATTTTGAGCCATATGTAATGCCTCTGCGTAGAAGACTTATTTTTAATATTTACAAAAGAATACTATTGACTTTTTTCTCAGTCTGATTTACATTTGTAAAAGGCTCTGAGAGCAAAAAACCATTAAGATTTATTGGGGGAGAGGAAAAGGAGGAAAGAAAGGAAGGATATAAGACTTGTGATTGCATCAGTGTGGGGAACTCCTGGGAATTCTTCTGCTAGTACAGATCACCAACTTGTCTCTAATTTAGGGTGTTAAGGAATTGCCTGGGGGCACAGAGGAGTTAAGTGTCATGCTAACAATTATCCAGTGTATGCTAGAAGCAGGTGCTGAAATCAGATCTTCCTGAGTTCTGGTCTGGTTTCCTATTGTCTATATCCCACTGCAAGTCAGGAAAATGTATGGTTCTTAGGAGAAAGGACTAGGAAAGAACTCTGAGAGCATATAGTCCAGTCCCCTTTGTTTTACAAACAAGGAAAGAAATCCAGAAGTGACTTACCCAAGAAAAGTAATTAGCTGTCTGACCCATTTCCAGCCTTCTTTCTACTATTCTACCCTTTGTGCAGATAACTTCTAAATCTGCATTCCTAGACTAACATCAATCTCTCCTCTGCAACAAGTTTACCTACATAGTTGCAGCATCGGCTTCAAACTCATAACTCATCTTCCTACCCTGAAGTCACTTCCCATTCTAATGCTGGGGGTTTTTGGTTTTTTGGTTTTGGTTTTGGGTTTTTTTTTTTTTTTTTTTTTTTGATAGAATTATCATCTTCCCAGGGCTTCTAGCCCTAGATTCATCTTTAATTCTCCCCTCCTTCTCAGTCAGCTTCCAGATACTAATAATTATATTGCAAAAATATGTCTCCCATCCTCTCCTCCACTGACACTGTCAGCACCATCACTTAGGCCTTCATTACTTTTTGCCCTAATATAAAAAATATAATCAAGGCTTTTCCCTCTAGACTTTGCCTTCTCCAGTTAATCCTTCCCACAAATGGGGAAAAAAAAGAATTCTTCCTAAATGCACACATCTGACCTTGCCATGTGTCATTAAAAAACTTCCAGTAACCTATAATTTTAGGGTCAAATACAAACTCCTTATACACTACTCATATTTAAGTAAGTCTCTACTTTCCAGTTTTCATATATATTCATATAATATATATTCAAGCCAATAAATTACTGTTTCCCTACTAAAAAAAAATTCATTACCTTTTGATAAACCTTGTTTCACTGTGTTTTTAACCTTCTGGATCTATAATTTCATTGATGTAAAAAAACAAACAAACAAAACTCCAGGTGAGGGAATTATCACTATAAATGAATATTGGCACCTACTTTTCAATTTATAGCCTTAGAATTAATGTTTTTAACTTGGGGTCAGTTAATCCTTTTAAAAAACTTTAGGGGCAGCTAGATGAAGTGGATAGAGCATCAGCCCTGAAGTCAGAAGGAACTGAATTCAAATTTGACCTCAGACACTTAATACTTCCTAGCTGTGTGGCTCTGGGCAAGTCACTTAACCCCAATTGCCTAAGGGAAAAAAATTATTAATGTACTTCAACATAAGCTCTTTTAAATCATTAATTTTAATTTATGATTTAAAAACATTATTCTGAGAAAAGATCCATAGGCTTCACCAGACAGCTAGTGGAATCAAGACACACAAAAAGGTAAGAACCATGGTCTTAGAGAGTTGAGAGGTTAAGCAGCTTGCCCAAAGTCACAGAACTAGCAAATGCAGCTCTCAATGCATTTTACTATGGTTGCCTTTTGCCTTTCCTATACTTGATGTATAAAATGTTCTGTTGAATTAAACTTAATTCAATAACCTCATTGCAATTTCTTTCAAAGAGACTTACAAATATGTGCCGAGAGGTTACACAGAAATAATAGTGTTATTCTAGATTATGCTGAGCTAATTAAGGAAAAGGCAGGTGAGATATATGACCATTGAAAATGTGTAAGTTATCAAATCACTCTTGTTTGTTTTAACTAACAATATTTGAAGAAAAGAAACCTTTCCAATATAATGTTTATATGCTGATTTTGGTAGATGAGCCTCTTGAAAAAAAATACTCAAAGTTCTAAATAAGACATATAACTCAACAATCCTACTTGTCCATTTGATTAGAATGAATTACACTAACACTACTTTAGAATCAAACTAGCTTCAATTAATAGTGAATTTTATCCAGACACTATGTTTAACCTTGAACTCAGCAAGAAATACCACTTTTAAATAGAATTATTGCTTCAAGAAATAAACACATAGGATTTACATAATCTTGCCTGATTAAGAAAATAAGTGTGGAAAATAAAAGTTTTTTCCATAGTTAATTTTTAGCAAAATAGAAAAGCATTTACCATTGCAAGTAGGAAAAAAAAATTCTTACTTAAAAACATTTGCAGATTTTTATTCCCTTCATAGTTGGTAAAGAAATAGTTTTTTTTTCTACTTTCATCACAGATATGATCAGGAGCAATAGTAGAGAAAAGAAGTTGTTATAACAGAGAACACATAAAAGATCCATTGCCTGTGATTTTTTTCCAAGAACTGATAAATGTCGATTTTTGAGATAGTATTTTCCACTGTTCTCTAGTGCCACTCACAGGACAAACTGGAATAGAGTTAAAATTAGCAATCACATGCTTCCACAAATAAATTTCCCTTAATGTTCCAGTTTCCCAGAGTATATAGTTTAATTACCATAACCCATTAATTTTTATTAATTTTCCTTTTCCTCCCCAAAGCACATTTTACTCAGTACAACACAATGCAAAGGTCTCTTGAAGTATGCTAAGTTTTTTTCTAGATTACTTAATAGATGCAAGCATAGTGGTACTTATTCCATAACCCTCTGATTGTGAATGTCAAGTAATGCACAAAATGAATTTTTTTTCATTTGTGGAAAGGATTAACTGGAGAAGGCAAAGTCTAGAGGGAAAAGCTTTAGTGCTTGTCATCCAAACATGAAGACTTGCTCTCCAAAGGTTCTTAGCACTATCGCAGAGAAGGTCCAAACGAAAAATAGATTCTATATAGAAGGTGAGGTTTTCCACATACTTCTGTTTAAGTATTGAGGCCCAAGTTATAGGTACTCCTCATCAAGATCTATGATTCTTCAAAGGGATCAACTTAACAATCCACCCAGGAAAAAGCAAATGGATGAAAAATGCATTTCATTCAGATGTAGCAGGCAGTTATTTGGTGATTCAATTGAGTTCATATAGTGTAATTATGCTTAAGATAAACATCGTAAAATGTTTATGAACCAAACTAAGATCTGAACAGGAGAGGAAAAATGAAAGGTAAATTGCATATAAAAAACTGGGCAGAATTTTTAGCCTTACCAAGCTGTTCCCTGATTCAAAAATACATCTTTTTAACGCTAGTGTTCTCCTAACCATATCTGTATAGTTGTAATTTCTAAAACACAAAAGTCTTCAAAGGATCCAAGGTACAGGTGACTCAAAGGACAACAGAAACAAATAGTAGACACTCCCACTTAGAGTCTAGCTGCATACCTCATGAGTCAGGATTTAGCTGACTTCCTGCTCCCACTTCTTCTCTGACACCCACCAGAGTTCTCTGTCATCATTCCACACCCAGCTGTGGCTCTCTGAAGAGTCTACATTGCTCTTGAAGTTTCCTGTAGTTTCTGAAGCTCAGCTGGCTCACATCCTCCTTGTAACTATACTAGCCACCTGCTCATTCAGCTCATCTGGGGCTCAGCTCCTGCTCAGCTCCTTGACTCAAGATATAATCACAGAGCACCCACTTCCTTCTTCCCTGACCTCCACCATTGATTATAATCCTCACATCATTAGAACAGCATCTATCTGAGAGAATTTCCAGCAACTCCATGGGCCTGGGGCTTCATGATGTAGATGTTGTTCCTAATTGGTCAAGTGTTTCCACTGTTGTTTATCCTTTGTTCTCAAAGAGGATCAGGAAGGAGATGGCAAGACATGTAAGTGAATTGGATTTAAGTGAGGGAGGGGTGTGCAAGGTCAACTGCCTTACTTTCTCCTCCAGAGCCATTAAAGTCCAATGTCCAGATAAAGATCAGGATGATTGGACATAGATCTTTGTGATAGCTGCACAGGACGGTAGGAGGAGTATACTTGCTGTCATCCAAGCATAGGTCCACTGAACAGATAAAATCAGCCTTTGTCAGGTACCATAGTGACATATGGTATCTAGGAAGATGTCACTATGGGGAAATTTAGACAGAGATAGTAGCTGACCCGGGGCCCACCAACACTCCAAACTCCCACAAACTAGGCCAAATTCTAGAAGCTCACCAATAGGGTAATTTTCTCCGTGAGAGATTTACTCTCTTTCCTGCCCCCCCCAAATCTTTCAATATAGTTTGCATTTAGTGCATGTTTAGATTTCCCCAAATGCAGGTAACAGCATCACAACCCCAATAGTTTCTTAAGATTTAAATATATATGAGTAATAAAGGCTTTATTTCACCTATACAAAGTACAGTAGATGCAAAGGAACCATGGGAGCCTATAAACAGAAGCAGAAACAAACAAAGTCAGAGTCAAAGTCATTAATTAATCTCCCACTATATAACAGGCATTATGTTAAGCACTAGGAATACCAAAAAAAAAAAAGGAATGATAATTCCTGCTTTTAAGAAACTCACAATCTAATGGGCAAAGACAACAGATAAAAAGAAAACAAAAAGGAAAGAGAATGAGAGTAGGGAATTAAGAATAGAGTTCTACAGTCAGGGTGGGAGATTATCTGAGGAGCTGTGAATTATAGAGTTAACTTCATTTTGCAGAGTGACAAATTTCTAGAGATTATGAAATCCAGGAGTTTAGCTAGGTAGGAAATGATGAGGTGAATTCCCTGGGTGCCTTCCTTAAAAGGTGGAAGATCCCGAGGGAGCTGTCCAATGTCCAACCTTCATCCTATCCACTCTGAGGGAGGAAGTGCCTCCAGAAGTAGGAGGTACTAAAGAGATGTGAGTTTCAGAACTGATTCATCTTACTAACTTTGGTCTTATTAAATCAAAGTCTTCCTACCCTCCTGTGTTATTGATCCTCTTCAAGAATGAAGGATGATCAACAGCAGCATCTTACAGAATCATGAGTTTCTAGAGATCTGAAATCCAGATCATCTAGGTGGAAATTCAGATAGCCCACTAAGTTTCCCTTAGAAGGGAACTGAATTTGAAGTTGTCATAAAGTCAACCCTTTGATTTTCTGATGAATTTTAACTCTCCTACAGGGTTCTACTGCTCAGATTCATAATGTTACTATGTGATTTGAATTCCCCTAGGAAGGAAAGTATTCTTTAGGACTGCTGAATAAGCAACCTCTTTACAAATGAACCTATACCCTGCAAATATTGTAGGACAGTGGTTTTAAACATAAATAGAAGCAGAAGCCACTATACTGTATACAAGTATCCCTGTGAGCTGCATATTGACTTAGAATACTACAATTTACTTATTTTTTATTATTAATATATCATCACATTAAAATCATATAGGAACTACATTTAAATCCTGTTCAGCCCCACTAGGGAGTGTTATGGGTCATGTAAGGTTTCCACACCACTACATGTTTGATACTTCTGCTATAATACAATGCTCAAGAAGTATATGGGCAATCCAATTCATTCTGCAAAAAGCATACTGCAAGAGGAAATCCTTTTCTCTATCTAAAAGGTCTAATCTTTAGAATTTAGGATTACCTAAAAAATAATCCTCTGCTAAGGAAATCTCCCTATTCTGAGTAGAAGGCTAATTTCAGGGTACTGGTGAAAAATCCCCATTCTTCCACAAAGGAAATTGAGATTCATGAATATTATATATGATTACTTTTGGGGGGGCCAAATGGGCGTGTACCTATCTACTTCTGCCTCATCTTCTACCAGAAATCTATCAGTCTCAGTTGCTGTAATCTCTCTGACTGGAAAAATCTACTCTCAGGATCTCTCCTCTCTGACGACACATGTAACTTCCAAATTCCTCTGCCCCAGCTATTTCAGTTCTAAAGGAGCTAAGGGAAAGTAGGTGTAGGAATGAATTAGTCTATTTTCTTAGTAGGGAAAAGGAAGAAAGTGGAAATTTATCAGTGACTCAGTTGCTGCAATTTCTGACTGGAAAAGTCTATTATCAGGGTCTCTCCTCTCTAACAGCACATGCAACCTCCAAATTCTTCTGCCCCAGCCATTTTCAGCTCTAAGGGAACTGAGGAGAAGTCATTGTGGGAATGCATTAGTCTATCTTCTCAGTTGGGAAAAGGAAGAAAATGGAAATCCAAAAAAGAAAATAAGCTTAACTATAAGGTTTTTTGAAGACAAGTAGCTTCTCAAACAAGAAAACTTCTCAACAAGGTCTGTCCTTCTGAGACCTAGTGAGCCAATCATCTCAGAGGTAACAATAGTTACTAGAAACCAATGGAAGTTCTTTGTTCTTTCAGCAAAGTGTCAGTGGATTTATACATACTCTTTGTGGGGAAGTGCACTTCATGTACCAACAAATAAGTTTGTACCCAGTAATCTCATGAAGTTGATTAGGGAATTCATCACATTGATTAGGGTATTGATTTCCCTGGATCAATCACTCCTACTTGTATAGTACTTGTATAGCTAACATCATCTCATTTGAGTCTCACAGCAACCCTGATGTCACTAATAAGTATCAGCATTGGATTTAAAACCAGGTTTCCCTTGACTACAATCCAGCATTCTCTCCATGGCACTATGCTTCCTCTCAGATGAAGAAAAATAAAAGAATGATAGAGTGAGGGCAAGGAAACCAGATCTCTTATGTTTCAGCCTAGGATTTTTGTTTCTAAGAAACACAAAATAAATGACATCATGATATTGTTGGTCATTCAATAAGCAAGATGGTCCTTGCCTTTTAGGAATTTCCGATCTAGAAGTCACCTGTAGACAAATTAATATCAAAGGAAGAATATAACCAGTTGTATGAGAAAGCACCCCAAAAAAAGCAAAAGGGGTAAATAAATACTGATTAAATAATGCCTTTAAATAGATGACATTTAAATAGTATTTTATAGTTTACATAGCACTTTTCTCACAATTCCTCTGGGAGGTATGTAATCCAAGTATCATATCCATTTAGGTAAGTAAATATGATTATCAGATAGGATTTTGAAAGGCAGAGATGGTCCAGGAGTTGGAAAGATTTCTCAGCAGGATAAATAGCGCAAGCAACAACAGGGAGGCATGGAAGCATATGATATATTTAGGAACAGTGAGTAGTCCATCTTAGTTTTAAGTTAAGGTATATAAGAAGAAGTAATAGGAGATAAAATTTCAGAGTTAAGTTGTGATTGGAGTCAGATCATAGAATCCATATTCCCTTTCCTTAACTTTAATTGTTTGGAGAGAAAAATGGTGAGTTAATTTTAGACAAAGTTGAGTTTAAATTGCTTTTATGCCATCTTGTTGGAGTTTTCCAGCAAGTGCTAGAAGAGCAAGTTCAGAAGAAGAAAGTTCAAGTTGGATATTTTGGCTTTCATAATAACTGACATTAACATTAACTAAGTATCTCATATTAATCTTGATTAGCAAATCATCTTAATACATCATCTCTCATTAGAATCCCATGAAAATCTTGTGTGGTTATCACGTGACTACTCAAACATATTTGTACATTCTTCCATGTGGATATTCCCTCCAATGATGCAAATCACAACCCATTCAGATTTGACTAACCTATGGGACTCTTGTCCATTTCTTCACATAGTTCTCCACAAGGAGTCTATCCAATGTACTGGGAGCCTTCTTTGATTATTCCCTATATTATTAAGATACCAGTGGAGTACTTAAACTGTTCATCTATTAAGTATCATTCTTAACATGTGATCATATCATCTTCATTCTGTTCACAGATTTCTTTACTATAAGTATCCCTATCTTCATTCCATTTCTAAGGGAATTGAGGTTCAGAGAGATCAAGCAAATTGTCCATGATCACTGAGCAAAAAGGCAGTAGGAATATAATCTGAACCTCGGTCATCCTCACTTAAAGACCAGCATTTTATTCACTGTGTAATAAAGGTGAGAGTTAAGGTCATGGGAGTGAATAAAATTATAGGTGAGAGAGTATAAAGACAGAATGATAATAAAAATAAAAACTATTTTGGGAACTGCCTACCTTTAGAGGTTAGTGGAAGTCAATAAAACAAAGAACAATCATTTAGAGAATACGAAACCTGAGGAAATATGAATTCAGAGTCATAGAAACCAAGAAAGAAGAGAATTTCAAGAAAGAAACAGCAATGATCAATGACATAAAATACCCCAGACACTTCAGGAAAAATAAAAGCTAAAAAAAAAAGAATTAAGAAATGATTGGTGACTAGAAAAAGCAGTTTGGGGGCAGCTAGGTGGCGCAGTGGAGAGAGCACCAGCCCTAATGTCAGGAGGACCTGAGTTCAAATCTGGTCTCAGACACTTAACATTCCATAGCTGTGTGACCCTGGGTAAGTCACTTAACCTCAATTGCCTCAGCAAAAAGCAAAAAAAGAAAAGAAAAAAAAAGAAAGAAAAAGAAAAAGCAGTTTGGAGAGAATTGTTAATATGGACATTAGGTAGCCAAAGGATAGAATAGTAAAAGGTGAGTAAGCAATTACACGTTGCTTTTCAAACAATAAAAGGAAAGAGAGATATGAGACTAGTTCAAAAATTTTACAGAGTTCAAGGAAGTTTTTTTTAAGAACATGATAGATTTGACTATGCGTATATATATATATACATATATATATGTGTGTGTGTGTGTATGTGTGTGTGTGTGTGTTTGTTACTCATATAGATTCTGCAGTTTTTTAATCCCAACTCTTAGTCCCACTAACAAGATGCATCCAGAGAAGATAGTTACTTATATCTCTTCCACAGGGTTCTATTGTGTACTTCTGTAGGGCTGAAGGATGTATTTCTAATACTGTTGACTTGTGTTCCAGTTCTGACGTATTCTTTCCAAAATCAATTACCTATATTTACTGCTTCAATGTAAAACAGGCCATATGTTTTCTTATTTAAAAAAATAACTAATTAATACAAATTGCTATAAGAAAGATATTTATGGAAAAGATCTAATAAGAACCTAAGTTCAAAAAGTTCATTCTTTCCTCCTTCATACCCAAATGGAACATACTTTCCCTTCAACATTTCACATGCTGCAATTGAAACAAAAAGAAATACCTACAAAACTTTTCCTTCCAACACAATGAGTTCACTTCCAGGTATAGAATAACCAATGTACTAATCACTCTCTTGCTTGTAGGATATGGCATTTGTGTTGCTAAATTAATCCATTGCTAGGCTAAATCAGTCAAAATGCTCCTCAGAGCTAACTACTTCCTGGTCTTGGTCACTGGATCCAACCTTTTGAGTCCTCTTAAGACCCTACACCAAAGGAAAGTAAATATAAATAGGAGGAAGACTAATACCAGATGAAGGCTTATTGAGAAGGTCTTCATGGGCCACCCTAGTAGGATGAAGAATATGCATCAGCCCTCAAAAGCAGAGATTTATCTTCACATTTGAAGGAGATTTGATATGTTAATGTCATTTTTATGCATGCTCAGTTCCATATAAGTAGGGAATTAAAGCATAACAAAACAATAGGAAGCACTGGGAGAATATCTACAAATGTTCTGAAGTGGAGGACAGAGCCCTCCATTTTGCTTTACTAGGACAAGAATTTTGAGACATCCACATAGGTGGCCACCAAGCAGAACAGAGGAGACTTGACCAGTCCTCCATTACATTTATAACCTGAGCAGAAGGAGTTAGTGGAGAAAAGGGGACATCTGTAAAATGAGCTGGAATAGGAAATGGCAAACCACACTTTGCCAAGATAACCCCAAATGAGGTCATGAAGAGTCAGACATGACTGAAAATCATTGAACATTATATAGCACTTTAAGGTATGAAAAGTATTTTTATAAATATGACTTTACGCTTACTATAACCCTGGGGTGGTACTATTATCATCCCTATTATACAGATGAGGAAACAAGGTCTTAAGCAACTTGCTAAGGATCATATAGCTTATTTAGTGATTGAAGGAGGATTTGAACTGTGGACTTTCTGACTCCAGGTCTAATGAAGGAATCAGTGAGTTGCATGGAAGAAAGATCTTTATTTTCCAAAGTATCTACCAGAATCCTAACTGCATAGTAGAAAATTAATAAATACTTAGAGAAAGATAAACTTCAAATGAGTGCATGATTCAGATATAAAGTGAGACATAATAAACAAATTAGCAGAATATAGAAGAAATGACCTTCCATAGATAGGGGAAGAGTTCATAATCAATTAGAGATTCATAGGAAATAAAATGAACAATTTTTATTACATAAAATAAAAAAGTTCTTACACAAATCCAAATCAATGCACCAAAAATTAGAAGAGAAATGGGAAATTGGGAGAAAAATTTTACAACAAACGTCTCTGATAAATCTCATTTCTAAGTTATATAAAGAACTGGTATTAATTTATAAGAATACATCTCCTACAAGTGAGCAAAGGATATGAACAGGCAATTTTCAGAGGAAGAAAGCCAAGTTATCAAGAGCCACAAGATCAAATTTGGACTCGGACACCTGACACTTACTTACTAGCTGTGTGACCCTAGGCAAGTCACTTAACTTCAACTGCCTGAGAGCTGAGGGGTGGGGGGGAGTAAGAGTCATAAGAAAAAATGTTCTGGAGACTGGGTCAAGATGGTGGAGAGAAACCAGGAAGATACCATAAACAATGAAGTATTATCAATACTAACTTCTTAGAAAAAGAAGTAGATAGTAAAACTATACTAGTGAGGAATCTCAACCTCTCCCTTTCAAAATTAGATAAATTTAACCACAACATAAACAAGAAAGAAGTTAAGAAGATGAATAGAATATTAGAAAAGTTAGATATGCTAGAGCTTTGAAGAAAGCAGATGGCACCTATATAAAAATTGACCCTATATTAGGGCATAAACACCTCACAATCAAATGCAGAAAAACAGAAATATTGAATGCATTCTTTTCATATCATGATACAATAAAAATTACATGTAATAAAAGGCAAGAGAAAGATATACTAAAAAATTAATTGGGAATTAAATAATCTAATCCTAACAAATGAGTGGGACAAATAACAAATCATAGAAACAATTAATAATTTTATCAAAGAGAAAGACAATAATGAAACAGCATACCAAAACTTATGGAATGCAGCTACAACAGTTCTTAGAGAAAATCATATCTTTCAATACTTAAATGAACAAAATAGAAAAGGAAGAGATCATTGAATTGACCATGCAACTAAAAAGCTAGAAAAAGAATAAATTAAAAATCCCTTATTAAAAACTAAATTAGAAATGCTACAAATTAAAGGAGAGATTAATTTTAAAAAGAAAAAAAATGTTTTAAATCACTAACATTTGGAGAAATAGTAAATAATAAACAATAAAGTAAAAAGACTCTGAGATATCACTCATCCATCAGCTTAGCAAAGTTGACAAGAAAAAGAAAACAAGAAATGCTAGAGGAGCTGTGGGAAGACAAATCCATTAATGCATTGTTGATAGAGCTGTGAATTTGCCAAACAATTGTGTAAAACAATTTGGTACTATATACCTTAAAAACTATCAATCTGTTCCTATTCTTTGACTCTCCAATACCACTTTTAGTCTATCCCTGGAAGAGATAAAAGAAAGAAAACTCAGGGTTTATATATACATATATATATGTGCATATGAGATGTATGTATATATGTGTGTTATATATGTGAATATATTTAGACATGGATAACATGGGAATTTGTTTTTCTTGACAAGACATGTTTCTAACAGATTTTATTTTTCTTGCTTTTTCAATGGGTGGCAAAGAAGAGGGAAAGAGAGAATTCAGAACTGAAAATAAAATAAAATTGAAATGGAGTGAAATATAATAAATAAATAGTGAATGATTGACAAAAATTTGAATGTTCATTCTGTGCATGGTACTGTAGTACAATTAAGAAAAGAATTAATGAGTATGTTTTAATCATTGATATCAAATGGTTTTCATTCAAATGAATTGAACTAATTTATAGCAATGAACATTTGCCTTTCAGGCTTTGCATTTTGAGTAAGTAATTTTGCTTTATTAATTTAGAACAGAGCTAAGTTATTTAGATCTTGGATAAGATCCACACTTGAAGCCATCTGGAATCCTAAAGTTAATTTGATATTTAGGAAGTCTAGTGACCTACATGGAATCTGAATTAGGGAATGCAGTCGTTTGTTTATGTAGCTGATATATATTTTAAAAATATAAGGACGCCAAAGGGATATCAAAATAATTGAAAGAGAAATCAACCAAAAGAAAGAGAATAAACATCTTAGTTCTTCATAAAAAGAACCACATGCAACTAATTGTAACTTCCAGTGATGTGATTTCTATCCCTGCATGAAATTATGATAAATATTTTACACATTCCTTTGTTCTACAACACTTTGATTCAATATAGATTCCCATATAACTTGGTGAGTCTGCTTTGAAACTTTATGTTGAAAGCATTAGGAAAAATATTCAGTTTATTATCATAAAATAAGTCATGTAAAACAAGAAAAAAACAGATGTAAATCTTAAGTTTGAAATACAAGTAGTCAGTCATCTACTGAGTAGGACTTTGCTTTGTTTACATTGTAGTTTATGATAGTTAATCCCCTTGGCACTAATCCACTACTCCAAATACATGGAAAATTTCTAATAAAAATTGCTATTTTAAGGATGATACCCTAAATTTGAGCAACTAGATTTTCCTGAAATCAAATCAAAACTATTTTCCAATTCTTATTTCTAATATTATGATTTAGTCCACCATTTCGATGACTAATAATGTTACTTATCAAAAGTAAATTAAGATTATCTATTGGCAAGATTGTTTTGAAAATAATATTGATCTTCCTACAAGTATGCTCCAACAAACAATTAAACGAATAGAAAGTGAGCTCAGTGAAATAATGAACATCAAACCTACAAAGATCAAGTATAAGAAATTAAAATGTGTTCACTTTTTTCCACTTATTTCTTGCTTCCTCCCTTCTTTGCCCTTCCTAGTTCATTATATCTCTAAGACATAAAGCA